>JBBPDB010098856.1:0-24107 GCA_037974465.1 Brachypetersius altus
ATTTGGAAATGAGGAGAAATATTGTCAGCAGTTCTTAAAAATGAAGGCAAAGCTGTTCAGTTCAATACTTGCAGCTAGAAAAGAGAAAACCTGAGAAACTGAATTCTTCTGCAGTGATCTTTTGTTTTTGTGCTTCTGGCATGAATGAATTTACTCACCTTTAACGTTCAGGCAGGTTCTCTTGCGGACTTTTCCATCTCTGTCCAGGACAGTGTAGCTGCCTTCATCTGCTCCAGTCACAGAATGGAGGTTAATCCTCTTCTCATTCACACTGAGACGACTCCTATACTCCTCTATAGGGATGCTGCTCTGGTTGATTAGAACCAAAACTGGTGGGTCGACTGTCTGGTTAATGTTGCTTGCAGAGGATCTGAACTCCAGGACGTAAGGACCAGTGATGTCATCCATTCTGATGTGGTACGTTTCGCCATACTTCACCGCCGTCTCTAAGGCGCAGTCTGTGTGGATCCACACCATAGATCAGTACCAGACCAACCAGACAATTAACATTATAATGACTGTAATTATGTACGAAATCAAACATAATAGTAATTTACATCGTCCCGAAGATGTTAAAGGGCTATTTGACCATTTTAAGTACACAAACCTCAAAAGTGATCTGACATAACATTTTAAAGAAACTAAAAGTGGTGGCGGGAAAATTATTTTTATTTTTATGAATATGCTTCATAATGCCTGAAGCACTGTTTAATATATCATTATAAGAAGGTAAAATATGCAGGGCCCTAAAGGCAAAGCGGTACACGAAGAAACCCTTTTTCCCCAGATTTAACACAATTACGTACATCACAATTACATATAAATACTCACAAGACGTAAGTAGGTTTTCAAGTGGTTTGTAGTAATAAATGAAACTGGTATACAGTAACCCTCACTTTTCGCGGGGGTTACGTTCCAAGAGCACCCCGTATAGTGAAAAACAGCGTTGCTGTGTTTTGGTTAAAAAAATGTCTAAAAATAATCCGCGTTAGACTGAATCCGAATACGAATACTGATCCGTGTAAAACTGAGTAAAACTTTCTCCACAAACCACCGTTTCACATCAAAACCCTCAGAATGACTTTAAAACAACTGAATGATCCAGAAGTTCTGAAGAAATTCCACTTTAAAGAAACACAGTGAGGCTCGTATAGCAAACATTACTCAACTGGTTGTGACTCATACCTCGAACTGTCAGGATGATGCGCCTCACATCTGCTGGTACTGCGGAGTTCCTCACGACGTACGTTCCTTCGTCCTCCTCCCCCACGTCCTCCAGGACCAGGTGACTAATGTGGATGTTAAGTTTAGCTCTGCTGTTCAGAATCTGGCCGTTCCGGTAGAAAACCTCCTCCGAGAGCGGCGCGGTGCTGGGCTTGAACACCACCTCTGTAGTGTCCAGCGCTGGTAATGTGATGTGAATATCTTCCCCAAAAAAGGCAGTACGATGGTCATCTTTCGCTGGTAGTGAGAGAATAGGACGATGGGTGTTAAAGTAATATTGAAGAAGACGTAAGATGATGTCATATGTAATAACCTCAGACGAAAAAATAATCTTTGCACTGAATGATAAGGATACTGACACAAACCCCTCTGTCAGTTATAACCACATATAATATGAAATAACTAACCAGTCCAAACCAATTAAATTGTTCAGTGCCAAAGATGCATTTATATTTACCTTTTATGGTTGCAGACAAAGCTGTAAAATAAAAAGAAAAAATGTTATTTAGAAGATGTTGAAGGACTGAAACAGTGTCTCCATTTTCTCAAATGTTACGGAGCTAATATAAATACAAGTTTGTACTAACAAAAAAAAGTTTGTACTATCAAAAAAAATGTTATTAAATTTATTTATTTTTTCTATACGATTCGTTCTTTTAATGGAGAATAGTATCTTTAAAGGGCCCATATCGTGGGACCTAAGAACCAGGTTAATAATGTTTTTTTATGTTCTAATGCTGTCCTCTATCATTGTATGACGATAAGAGTACAGTGTGACTTAAATTTAATGTGGTATTTAAACATTGTCAAACATTGTTAACTCCCCCAGTAAAGCCAGTCACAAAAAAAACTATTTAATTGTAAGGCATGAAGAGAGACTCAACAACGGTGGTCTATTGATTTGTGACATTAAAGCCCAATCAAATGTCACAAAGTGCACAAATGTCAGAAAAATGACCAAAAAAATGGAAGATAAGGGCCCTTTCATATTGATTTTTGTTTAGAAAATAAGGGATTAGTGCCAGTAAAAGCAGGACGTGTAATTGTTTAGATTAGAGGTTTATTGTTGCCAAATAAGGTAAATGCCTTCAAATCACGTTAAATTTGTTTAGATTAATTAAAAATAGTGAATGGTCAGCCAGGGGCGGACTGGCCATCTGTGCGTTCTGGAAAAGTCCAGAACGGCCGTCTGGTTTCTCCTTAACTGACAATCAACAGCAGAGGGCGCTAATACGATCATTTCTCAGGTGTATAATTCATGGGTAAAAGCCACAAAAAAAAAATCTGTTGCGGAGGTCAGTATATATGAAGCCTGAGGCCGGAACCATTATAGCTTTTCAAAATCATTCGTCAGGCCCCCGCCGAGACACAGAGACACAGAGATCTGCTTGTACAGCTGGTGGACCTGTCTGAGAGAAAGTCCCAGTCCAGCCCTGCTATTCAACTTGCAGAACATACAGAAGAGGCAAAAGGAGACATTGTGTGTTTATTGGAATGAATTCAGTTTGAATTGAGTTTCAGCTTTTTTGGTTTACTATTTACTGTCATTATAAAGAAGCAGGAACTGAACCTGAAAGGAGAAAAGGTCCTGTGTTCCTGGTATGCAGTGGTTAGTTCCTACCAAAAGCAGCCTAAAGAAGGACAACCAGTGAACTGGCAACAGTGTCATGGGCGTCTGAGGCTCAGGACTGGATGTGCTGGACAAACTAGTCCAATTCTTGGAGGTCCCACATTCATGGATTGGACTAAAGGACCTAAGGGACCTAAACTACTTCAGGGAAGCCCTTTAGATGCCTCATGCATCAGTGGGTCAGAGCTACCTACACAATTTTAGTCAGAACATTTTTAATATTATGGCATGTTATTAAAATGTTCCACATCTAAAAGGATCCAGATACTCATTCTCTTTAGTTTATTCAGTTTCTTGATATGGAGGTATAAAGCCTCCCATCATTTAGGAGTACCATTTAATACACTTGTCTTTGACCTGAATAATGCAGGAATATTCCAGTATCAGAGTGTGTCACCTTCCCAGCAGATTACAGGCTGTTGTTTTTATGTTACTGTGTGAAAAAACATTACCTGTGCACAGCAGAGTGCAGAACACAGCAGTGCGTACTGATTCCATTTGGACTGGATGTCTGTCAAAATAACAGAGAATTATAATAGCATTAATGGAGAATAAACACAAACAGTTGTGATAATGCCATGAAAATTATTTTCTTTTCAGATATCTTTCAGACACTGGCTGAGTACCTGCAGGTTTGGTCTTTTCGGCTGTTTATGTTTTCAGCTATAGAAGATGGTTTCATTACCCTTGAAATGATGCTCAAACTCGCTTGGAGAGCAAAATAATATACATTTTCTATAGAGTTTTTTGAGAAATTGGTGTCATTCCATGGCAGTTGCCAAAATCTGTCACTTCCCACTTATTGGATAGTTGGTGTCACTTAAGAACAGTGTTAGAATAGCTCAAATTTCTATGAGACAAATTGTAGCGATTGGCACTTGAGAAAATGGCTGACACTGGTTAGAGCATATTCCAGTGAAGCAGAACATATAAAAACAAGCTCGCATGGACTGTTATCAGTCATCAACACATTAATGTACTGAGTATTTAATCTATCATTTTTTTCTGTCTTCAGTATTTCATTGTACTTTCTCTAACCATGTGGTTTGAGAGGTTTGCGAGTCACAAACAGGGACATTTGTGAGTGTAGTTTGACGAACTTCCCTGAAACATGGCTACACTAACATCTTCCTGACTCTGTTGTGGATGTTGCTTGTTTTTCATAAGTTTGGGCAGAACCTGGCACAACAGCAGGGCTGGGCTGGCCATCGGGCATTGCCTGGTGGGACGATGGTAAATTTTGGCCGCCGCGGAATCCCGTCAGCACCCCAGCCCCCGTAGCAACCTCGAGAACGCCAGCCTCGGCTCAAAATTACCAGGCCGATTTTTTGTCCCAGTCCAGCCCTACACAACAGTGGGAAGCGCAAGTGGGGAACAAACATGGTTTGAATTAATGAGTGGATGACCATTGTCCCCCCACCAATGGCAACGTGGTTGCGGACCATAACGGTCATAGAAGTGTTATGAAGACAGTACACCTCAATTATGGAGGGGTAATTCAAACTCTGGGGATTACTCACTGTTTTTGTTAACAAGTGAAGCCCCCCGCTTAAAGACACTGAGAGGTTAGCATTGGTGCTACATCCATACTATATTGCCCAGAGATTTTCACATATGTTTGCCACTGTTGTTTACATTCCTCCATCGACCAACACAACTACAGCGTGTGGCGGCATCATCCACTCTGTGACCACAGGACTCCAAACGAGGCGCCCAGATGCTTTCGTTCTCATCTCAGGAGACTTAAACCACATTTCTCTGAAAAGGGCACTTAGCACCTTCACTCAGTTTGTGGACTGTCCAACCAGAGAGAACCAGACACTGGACTTGTGGTTGTAGAAGGAAATTTTTAATCCCCATCAATTTTATTTTATAATTCTCATTTAACCCATATGTGTCTGTGTAAAAGTTAGGGGAAACGCTTGTCTCATGCAGAATGGTGAAAGAGGCCCCTTTCAGAAATTCCACAGCCAGTAGAGTAAGGGGGGACTGTAGGAGGACACTGTTTAGAGAAAGAGGCCCTGACTGGATCCAGATGTGAGCATGTCTTGCATACATGAGAAGGGGTGGGGGCTGTATGAAGTGTCGAAGGGATGTATAAGCAGTGGCTTTGTCTGGGGCTTTTTCTCCTGCAGAAAAACTGATGAGACTGATGAAGCCTCAATAAACGCCTGTAACTCAGAGTCCGACTTCATTCCTTCTAGAACCTCGAAAAAATTCTTCTACATTCAGCTGGACAGGCAGACCAGAAATCAACCTGGTACACCTCCTATCCACCCACCTACCACTGGCGAGGAGGCAATCAGCCACTCAGGGCAGTGAGGGAGTGGTTAAAGGAACCCAGTGCAGCCCTGCAGGAGTGTCAGGACACTACTGACCCAGAGGCTCTTTTTGAGCTGCATGGTGGGGACACAGATCACTCCCTCCACAGTGTTGTGGTCAATCAGAGAAGTACTTTCAGCCATAGACCCAACGCCACAAACTGAACGCCACAGAAAATCCTTCTCACAACTCCTCCCCATCACACATTCATACAAGTATCTGTGCACTAAACTGCTGCTACTCAGATGTGCAATGTCTTACTGTGTGCTAAATCAATTATGTGCAATATCTTTATTATGTAATAGTGTATTATGTTCAATAAAACTGCTTAGGTCACAACGTATTACTATTATCATGCACTAGATCACTACATATATAACTGCATACAGTAAATCTTTCCAAGCCAAATTCCATAATGTATTCTCTGTAAGGACTGTAAGGTCTATGGGGAAGATACCTCTCTACATGGCCTGTCCACATGCAGCATGTAGGATCATTTCCATTCAGATCACCACTAGTATAGTACTGTCTTAACTTCATACAAACACAAATAAAGACAATGAGAATGGCCCCGCTTCAGCTTCCACTGTATCTTTTGCTCACACTTAACACAGGAGTGATTGTACAAAACACTTCAGTGTAATAATCTCAGAAATATGATACACAAAGGTTCTCTGTACATTCTCACAGCACTGCACATAGAGCTTTTTCAGCACATAATAATGAATCAAAGCGCAGGCATGCAACTCTTTTGAGACATATGAGACATTTCACGGTTTCTATTACAAAATATCCAGTGCCAGAGCGCTGTCCTTGGGTTACCTGCACTATGCATTGTTCACTTGTGAAGTACAAATGCGGCTGTTACTGTGGCGGCAATAGTAATGCTGAAATCATTATTCACGGATTTTTGTTTCGTTTTTGGGGTTTCTCTTGAGATTTCGTAGCTGTCCGAAGGCAAAAGTGGTTTTCTAACACAATTTTGGGACAACTTAAAAGAAACAGTTCTTATTTCAATGGCAAAGACACTACACAAAGCTACACAAGCTCTTAAGCTGCCACAGCTACACGCCACCCTCTCTGCATCACCGTATCCAAGATTACGGTGGTCCTCGATTTATGGCACAGTTCCGTTCCTTTGACAGTGAGGTAAGTCCCAATTTTGGTCTTAGTCGAAACACACTCTAGTCACTTGTCGATCTTAACACAGTTAAATCGTAATCGAGAACATAAAAACACAACTGAGCCACAGAAAAAGGACATAAATGTACACTGTACTGCAGTAACAGAAAAAAATGACAATTAAAGAGTGTAAAAACACGATATGGTGTAGGTACAGGGGGACACAAACTCCCTCACTTGTACGACGCATTACTGTGTTTTTTGCGTATTCTTCCTCCGCACGCATCCAGACTAGTTATGGGAGTGAGGATCGTAACCTCGAAACGTCGCATGTCGAGACTGTCGTGGCCGAGGACCCCTGGACGTAAAAAGCTGGAGGATTTCTCTTCTGTAGGAACTTCAATTTCTCACTCTATAGGTCAGACCTGAGGAGCGACGCGCACCCCTGCCTCCCACTCAGGGTCCCCTGTCCTGACCCCCGGGGCCCCGCCCTCCTGTAGGCGGAGCTCTCCAAGATTCAGGATTCTTAATTTGTCACATGCTAAATTTAAATAAAAAAAAAAAAAATCACAAAATCGAGGAGCACAAGTTAAAGGTTAACTGTTAAAGTTAAATTGGAGGGTTTTTTAAAAATAATTTTAAAAATAATTTTAATTAATTTATAAGTTAAGTGTAGCAGCATGTCCACAGCCACAGCCTTCAGGATGCAGCCATCATTAGAGAGGACTGATATCTGCAAGGTTTCCACAACAGTCTTAACACTCATGATTACTTTCCAATATAAACGGGGAACAAGGTCAACAAATGAGTATTCGCCCCATCCTGCACTTTTAAATGTGCAGCCTTGAATATCCAGTCACTAAAGAACAAATCAGTTTTAGTCAGTGATATAATTTCAGTTTTATGTTCTTAACTGAAACTCCGTTAGAAGACAGCTGCAGTGCATTGCTTCAAACGAAACAGCTCCCCGAACTATACGTGTTTTATATAGAAATAAAGTTCAATGCAAGCCGTGGTCATTGTGTGAATGTAGTTTAACTCTCACTGAGAATTTTGCTTGTAATGATCACAGGCCATTGACATTCAAATCTAATCAAATCAGGTTAATGTCCTTGTTTCATTTCAGCAACACAAGACCATAACTCCAGCTCATTCAAAATGCTGCTGCTAGAGTTCCAACCAAGACCAAGCGAGAACATCACTCCAGTTCTCAGGTACTTGCACTGATCCCATCTCTAAATCCATCTCTAGGTTTGATAGGTTTTATATTCCTGGCGGGTCTCTCAGATCTGCAGCAGTTGCTCAGCTAATGGTGAGAAGATGTGAAACTGAACTTGGTGAGATGGGGTTCAGCTCTCTGCTGCACGGTTCTCCTCTAACATTTGCACTGAACTTTCAGTTTTCTTTTCTGTGTTATTTTATTTCTTCCATTACTTTATTACAGGTTATTCTGTTCTATTCTATTTTGTATTCCAATTCTGTAAAGCACACTGAGTGGCCTTTTGTGTATAAATAAACTTGAACCTGAAGATGATTGATCTGCTTTTAAGTGACTTTCAAACAAAAAATTTTTCCCAATGAATACAAGCGATTGAAATTCTTCACTGCTACCGTTATTGTCAAAAGTAAGTGAACTAAAAAATGAACGTGAGCTGATGTAATATATTTTGTTCTCATCGGAATGATGAATCAGGTCACTGCATCACTTCAGACACCAGTGTTTAGATACAGATGCAAAAAGCTGAAGGTGAAAATGTGTCTGCTCTGAGAGCTAGAAAGCGGATAGACAGAAGATTTAAAATCGAAATAAATCAGCTTTAATTTCATGAGGATTCAAACGTCTCCTGTTCCATTCATCTGCTCAGACCACACACACACACGCACACACGCACACACACACACACACACACGCACATATTTCCATACACATACACACACACATACACACACACACACACACACACTCATACACGTGTCTTTATTCCTATATTTGCTGTGCCATTTCTGAGCTGTGCCAACATCATGGCAGCCCCTAACGCCCCCAAAACATTACACTGTGCAGGAATAGATAGAAACCCCTTATTGAAAAATAGAAAATGTTGATTCACTGCATTCTGAAAGGTCCATGCTTGGGGAGCTTTATGGTTCGGAGGCACAGAATATCTCAGAGCTGTGGATCTGGAAACCTAACCCTAAAAATGTGGTGCAAACATTTTCTCAGGTGAGGATCAGCAGCATTTCCTCTCCCGTATGGATCCATTCAGAAACCATTATGAGAACGTTTCATTCAAAAAAGGCTAAAAACTGGAACACAGACAAACTGGATCAACCGCTGCGCAAAACGCCCACAGACGCGCTCCTTCAGTGCAGGGCAGGAGCTTAGTCAGCACCATTAACCGCTCCGGTCCCCATCACGGCTCTGTCTTATATAATTCCTACGGAAATGTGAAAGAAATGGTCCTGGGCCGTTTACCACTCCACCCAGACTCCAGAAACAGAAGGAAAGGCCGGCCCTGAAAGTGAAATAACTGAGAAGCAATCACTGAAACCCTGCAGGTCATGTTTCCACTCTTAACACGCTAATTTACAACTATTTAAGATGAACATCAAAGATGGGCACGAATGAAGCCCCTGCAAGGCAGCGGGGCATGCAGGATATTTTCAGATGCGCAATTCCAATAAATGCCCAAATGTGATCTGAATCTTTAAATGTCAACAGTATAATTTCCCTTTCCTTCACGCAACACGACCAAGAAAAGCTCCACAGATAAAGAAGCATGCATTTTAAGATGCTATTGAAAGAAAAGGGTCGTTTCTTATTGTACTCTGAGATCATCACACACCTCACGCAGCACCCGCTCCCTCCGGCCAGGCGTACAAACACAGAACAGGTTAAAAAAACACAGTTTAACCAGATTCCACCAAAAGATTGGTTAGTTACCGTGAGGGTGTCGTGACTGGTCGAGGCTGGGATGTCCGAGTGCTGCAGTGGGGCAGACCTGAGGAAAGCGGTCCGATCTCCGAACAATGGTGATGTTCTTCTCCTGCCCCGCCTCTTCTCTTCCTCCCCTTCTCTCTCAAACCATCAGAGACGCGCTTTGCGTTACAGATCAGGATCCTCTGAGATGGTTCGGTTGATCTGCTGCGAAAACTGGTTTCGTGACCATTCGTGCGGAAAGTGTCGCGTCTGTCCTCAGAGAACCGAACCCTGCACTGCCCACTCCAGTCCTCCTCCTCTCTGAGATCTGTCGCTCCAGGCTTTACAGAAGAGCACCAGGACCTGGCCAATGTCTACCAAGTAGGCTACTGTTCATACATTTTGTACGGATCAGTAAACAAGGACATGAAATGAGAGTTCTAATGTAAAATATTCCAATAAGGAAGTCATAAGTGATCATTCTACACTATTTGCCCCCCAAAAATCCAGACCAAATTGTCAGTTCGGCTACTTTATAATGTTCATCCAGCTTTCTCTTATAAAATCGTGGCCAAAACAGGAAGTCTCTAAATGAGCCACATATGAGCTTTCCATGCCCAAAGCTACGAAGCTTCCAGCACTGAGATGTGGAGCAGTGAAGCTGCATTCTCTGGATGGATGGAGCACAGCACACAGTGTGAACAGAGTGAAATTTGTTCTCTGTATTTAACCCAAGCAAGGGGCTGCCACCAACGTGATGACGCTACCAGCTTTGGGATTCAAACCCACAACCTTCTGATTGCAGGGGCACCTCCCTAACAACTAGATCACCAGTTGCCCCAAAAGATTAGGTTCCACCGAGATTTGAACTCGGATCGCTGGATTCAGAGTCCAGAGTGCTAACCATTACACCATGGAACCACTACGATTACTCTTCGAACTTTTGGACATACATCTTGAACTATAACTTCTTTTAGTTTAGAAACAAACCTAATTTAAGTGCACAGTGTCTTGTGGAATATTTATTACAATGTTATTTCTCAAATTTTCTAATCCAGTGTAAGCACATTAACAAACTGAAACTGTAATTCTCTCTAATGCCAGTACATTTAGTTTTAGGTTACTGGTGGAAAAAGTGAGGGTTTAATGAATTTAACACTTTTACAGAAGTGAAAACAGTGTAGCCTTTAATTAAATTTTACACTTTAATTACAAAAGACACTTAATTAATTAATCTATGCATGGGACAGAAAAGCAGAAATGTGCCTGAAATGCAAAAGTCACTCATTGTATTTGATGAACACTTTTCTCTTTGATCTCAGGTTTGATTACTCAGTTATTAATCATAAGCTTTATTACATGATAGCTGCTACGAAGCTACTATGTAATGTATGATGCTTTGGGTGTAAAGAATGGAATTCTACCTATTAATTATTTAATTCATTCCTATTAATTCCTATTTATTCTCTATACCTATTATGTCTTCTGATAAGGGTTTCTAATAAAAAGATTCAACCTCAAATCAGCTAACTGAGCTGATTTTTTTTTTAATGAACTATAACAGTGACACACATCTTTCTTTTCATGCCATGATGTTCTAGATGCTGTTTATAAGCCTCATTTTCTGCTCTGTGATTGTCTCTTTGTGTGACATCACAATGTTTTCAGAGAGACTCTCACTCCCCTACACATTGCTCAGGTGACTCGACCGGAAAAATCAAGTATTTAAACGATCAATACTCCACTCTGATCATCCAGTCGATATGCTGTAGAAGAGCATCAGCGCTGGCCTCAGAGTTGGAACTGTAACAAATTTTCATACAGCCTCAGAGAAGAAGCAGTGCCAAAAACAGGTAGAATAAAACTATAAAATAATAAAACTTAAAAAGAACAATAGAGTGACCGTGTTATTGCTCAACATGTACAGCATATAAAATCATTTTGAGAGTGTTATATAGATTACAGGTCATATAGAAATATTTATAATGTATTTATAATATATTTATAAAGTTTAACTGTTTAAAAACAATAACATGATAAACATGCAAATAAACAGACAAATGAGGCTGATGTTATTTGTGAGAGTGTAGCATTGCCATTTCTGATTCTCTCCATGAAGAAGTTCAGTGTTTTCAGTGACCATTCAGGAACCAGTGGAGCTAATCAGCCCTTCAATAGATTCCATCAGGTGCACTGCTGATCAAATCGAATAAATCATTTTAATGAACTGCACCAAGAGGTCAGAAATCAAACCCACTCCTTCAGATCTAAGAGACACACCAGGATTAAACACATGAAACCTGTATTTAGTGCCCAAACCACTGAGTGACTTGAGTACATGAGTTGAATCAGTTCTGTAATGAACTGGGATCAGTGCAAAGACTTGAGAACGGGAATGATGTTCTCACTTTTCCTGGTTTTGGTTTGAACTCCAGTAGCATTTTGAATGCCCTGGAGCACTAATTATTCAAGATTCAAGATTGCAGTATAGCAGCATGTAGAGTACAGCAGTATGTACAGTATAGCAGTATAGCAGTATGTACTGTGAAGCAGTGTGTACAGTATAGCAGTATGTACAGTATAGCAGTATGTACGGTGTAGCAGTGTGTACAGTATAGCACTATGTACAGTATAGCATTCTGTACAGTATAGCATTCTGTACAGTATAGCAGTGTGTACAGTATAGCAGTATGTACAGTGTAGCAGTGTGTACAGTATAGCATTCTGTACAGTATAGCAGTATGTAAAGTGTAGCAGTGTGTACAGTTTAGCAGTATAGCAGTATGTACAGTGTAGCAGTGTGTACAGTATACCATTGTGTACAGTATAGCAGTATGTACAGTGTAGCAGTGTGTACAGTATATCATTGTGTACTGTCTAGCAGTATGTACAGTATAGCAGCATGTATAGTGTAGCAGTGTGTACAGTATAGCATTCTGTACAGTATAGCAGTGTGTACAGTATAGCAGTATGTACAGTGTAGCCATGTGTACAGTATAGCAGGACGTACAGTATAGTAGTATGTGCAGTGTAGCAGTGTGTACAGTATAGCAGTTTGTACAGTATAACAGTGTGTACAGTATAGCAGTTTGTACAGTGTAGCAAAATGTGTACAGTATAGCAATGTGTACAGCAGTGGTCCCCAACCTTTATTTCGTCACGGACCGGTTTAATATCAGAAACGATCCGGCCTTTAAGGAGGGTCAGATAAATATACGTATACATATTTATACAAATAAATGTCAAGAGTGAGTCATAGACTAAGGATATCCGGTCATTTTTCAAAATAAAACATCTCTGATAGTGAATAAAATGGAAAAACAGTATAGCAGTTTGTACAGTATAGCAGTGTGTACAGTATAGCAGTATGTTCAGTATAACAGTGTGTGCAGTATAACAACATGTACAGTATAGCAGCATGTACAGTATAGCAGTATGTTCAGTGTAGCAGTGTGTACAGTATATCATCATTTACAGTATAGCAATATGTACAGCAGTATGTACAGTGTAGCAGTATGTACAGTATAGCAGTGCAGTGTAGCAGCATGGACAGTATGGCCGTATGGACAGTATAGTAATATGTACAGTATAACAGTGTAATGCTATGAGGGAGGTGGGCATGTTCCCCGCTTTTTGGGAAAGGATAGTTCACCTTGTTGTGTGGGTTAGTTTCTATAGATCCAGTTTGGACACAGAACCTGTAAACCTATGTTTTTTTAATGTGCCTTTGTTAGCCAGCAAAGCAATCAAACACTCTTTAACAGGTTCCATTCCACAATTTGTCCCTACAAGTTTCAGTTAATATTTTGACGATCAATATTTTGTTAAAATCGTGACTGGACTCATGTATGTTTTCTAATTTTGAAAGCCTGATAATAATCTCTCCTGTAGGGCTCGATCAAATGACCCTTTGGAAGCTCAGAGAATAAGAACAGGGGCGTGTTCTGCAGGAAGCGTTTTAATGGGGGCGGGGGGGTTGGTGGGGCGGTGTTTTCCTTGGTGGGGGGGTGAATGCAAGGGTGGGCAAGAGTAATATATTTTAAAAGTAGGGATTGTGTGTGTGGGGGGGGTTGTGTTATAATTAATTAGTTGGTTTATTCCTGCAAACCCAAGCACTCCATTCTAATCTTACAGAGGAAACTGTGTTTACACACTGTACCCCCCTATCTCTGATGGTGGTCTCCTGCTGAGGGGCGGAGTGCAGACGGGAAATCTCCATGAACACCGCCCCGAACAGCACGGTCCACTTTCCTCTTATTCAGGACCTGCACCGTTAAACCTTGAGACTAACAGACATAAACAGAGGTTGGAAACCGGTCCCAGATCAGACCAGGACCAGACAAGGCTCAGACCCACAGACAGTAACGACCAGCACCGCCAGTCAGGACCGAGACCGTCGCGCACGGACCGAATAAACTCAGAAACCAGTCTTCGGTCCGGAAGATCCTCCTGGGTCCGTTTTGTTCGGGAAGGTTCGGGCCGGTACAGCTCTCGGTGAGCCCGTTCCTCCTTTCTTCTCTTTCCCAGTCCGAGGGTCCGACACTGTGACGCATTTACTGAACGTAAACACGGGTTTCACTGTTCAGCGATCAGTTCGGGACTCGCTTTGTGGAAACACGTTTAACCTGCCGCGTTTCTAAAAGTGCGGATCACAAAAAAGTGCTTTTGTTCTCTGAAACCGTTCAGAACACGAAAGGCTGATGGGCGCGATGTTCCTGCAGCAGCAAAACAACACGGAGATTTAATTACAGCCCAGGCCTGAGTCCAGCCGGGAGTCCGCCTCTCCACAGCCGCGGTGTTTTAGTGCATTTAGTGCATCTAGTGTATTTACAAATTTATTTCAGTATTTAGTGTATTAGTACAGCATTTAGTGTTTTAGTATTTTAATGCAGCATTTAGCGTTTTCGTGCAGTATTTAGTGGTTTAGTGCAGTATTTAGTGTTTTATTGCTTTGGTGCAATATTTAGTATTTTAGTGCAGTATTTAGTATTTCAGTACAGCATTTAGTGCTTTAGTGCAGTCTACACCGTCCACAGTGTATCTCTATCAAAAGTGTGTTTTCCATGAGAGTGACAGGTGGACTGCTTGGTCCTCTGGCACAACGGTGATAAGAAAAGTAGCATATGATGAGCCACAGCATCCATCATGATAATTTAATTTGAGCAGTCTGCTGTGTCTTTTGTTCCATAAGACTGAATTGTTGTTCTGCGTTTTGCCGCTCTCTGACCACGCCGTTTTTTAAAACACGATCACCACCTGATCAACCGATCAAAAATTTGCACTACACCGGATATCAGTGTTTTGATGTTGGAACCATGCCAATATTTCAGAACCTGTAGGAGGAGACGAGGCTCCAAATTCCAGCTATAAAAGAACAATAACAAGTAGATGCATGAACAGTGATTACTATAAACTGTCAGTGGTTTTGTGTGCAAGCAGTGTATGGTTATAGACGGCTGAACCCGTAACCCAGTTCACAGGCTGATTATTTTTAATAAACCACAAAAAACAATGAAACACGTCTTTATTTGATAACTGACCTGCGCTTTGATGTCTTTTTATAAGCCTGTTATACGCCTGTTGGGTGTTTTTCTCTGTTAGTTTCTTCGCGTTAGTGTTTTTTCAGCCTCCTTATCCATGACATCACTGAGTCTCTATTTGACGCACATTTTAAAGGTGACTCGACCATCCTCTCTCTCTCAACCACAACAAAAATCTATTTTCTAAAATGTCAGTAGCTACTCGGCTCCTGATCAGCCAATCACAAAGTGATACATAAATGCACAACTACGAAATTCTGAGGACAAGCGGCGCCTTTTGGCATAAAAATAATGATAAAAATGTAACTTAAAACATAATAATGAAAAATTACTGATATATTATTTAGTTCATACGCCTGTGTGGGTTCTTTTTAGATGCTTTAGCCTCTGCAGAACGGTCAGCATCCTGAAAGATGCAACCCACCCCATCATCATTTTTTCCGCTACTACCCTCAGGGAGGCGCTATAGAGCACCTCAAGACTCAAGGACGGCTTTTATCCAAGAGCTATAATTGAGCTGTATAATACCAAACACTGCTTTCACCCTGTGCTACATTCAAACATGCAATAATGTATGTTTATGTATCTATCTGTTTATTTATTTAAACTCTGTTTTTACATTCAGGCATGGCACAGTAAAAATTTCGTTGTAATAAAGTAAAAATAAAGTAATGTTTTGACACCAAGCATGTTGTGGCTGATAGAAGTAATGTGTAAAATTGTGTAGGTTAGTTTTGTATCCATTACGTAAACTGTCTCCTCTTCTTTCTATTCTTTTAGTGTGAAGATGTTTTATACTTGTGGTCCCAATGAGGCTATGGTGGTATCAGGTAAGCACTGATAAAGGTTTTAAATAATGTATATTAAGTGTTTATTTAGGAAATAAATTTGTGTGAATATTTTGCAGTGGTGACTGTTGTCTAAGAACGCTCTCATATACTTCTATGTGTGTGCTTTTATAATTCTTTGCTTTTAGGATTCTGTCGCTCTCCACCACTGATGATCTCTGGAGGACGAGTGTTTGTATTTCCCTGCGTCCAACAGATCCAGAGGTAGTGGCCATATTTTGTTTGGGGTGTTTTACAATTAAAAAGATCAAATTAATTCATAATTTTTTTCTCCTCAGAATCTCTCTCAACACTTTGACGCTGAATGTGAAGAGTGACAAAGTCTACACACGGCATGGAGTGCCAATCTCTGTTACTGGCATTGCTCAGGTGTTCTTTCTCTTTCCTTTGATGCGAGGTTAGGCATAAATACAAAATACAGTAAACACCCGCAGTGCTAGAATGTAAATAGCAATGTTACCCCTGTATAGACTGGACTGGAATTCATGCAGCGCCTTTTCTTTGCTATAAGCAGGTAAATACAGTAATAAATTCATTTAATTTACAGTAATAAAAATAGAGGCTTTAAGAAGAACAAAATGAAAACAGGAGAAACACTCGAGGCACGGGGGAAATTCTGGACTGCAGCTGCGTCAAAGGGCAGCAGACAATCAGCAGCAAGGAGAAATAAATAACATTCTTGGATTGGCTACTTTCAAACCTCCCGCCTCCGATTAGAGCCGTCTGTGACTTTCGGGCCTCGTCCGCCACGCCCACTCATCCTTGTGCTGGTTGTTTATGTTTGGGCCTCGTCCACCACGTCCCCTTGTCCTCATGCTGGTTGTTTATGTCTGGGCTTCGTCCACCACACCCCCTTGTCCTCATGCTGGTTGTTTATGTTTGGACCTTGTCCACCACGCCCCCTGATCCTTGTGCTGGTTTATGTTTGGGCCTCGTCCGCCACGCCCCCTCATGTTTGGGGGCGGCGGTTAGCAAGGCAATCAGACACCTGCTAACCCATGCACCCACACATAAACAACCAGCACGAGGACGAGAGGGCGTGGCAGACGAGGCCTGGACGGCACAAAAGCAAAAAAATGCACGTTAGTGCGGAGGTTTTAACCAACAATTATTAAATCGAGAAGTTACAAACCTTGATTAAGCATGGAGTTTACTGTATTGTAAAAATACACAAACAGTGCAACAAAAAGTGAATAAAAATAATACACATTATTTTGTATTAAGAAAACTATACTTTGAGTCAGTTTTTATCAGTTGAATAATAGGAGTTATATAATAATTCAGATAAATGGAGCAGCTGGAGTCTGAGGATATGTTGACAGATGCTTGTACATGTAGACAAGCATGTAGACAGATTGTATATTAGACCTGCCTAATACTTTTCTGGTCTTCCACATACCCTCTAGAGGACATCTGAAGGTGGGATCTGGCGGTGAGGGGGAGCCACTGAGGATCAGATTTGGTCCAGTGTAGCTCACAGATGTTTGATCAGACTGAGATCTTGGGAATGTTGAGACTAGAGCATTACTTTGAGCTCTTTGTCATGTTCGAAAAAACGATGTGTGCAGAGTGGCTTGGCATTTAATCCTGCTGAAAGAGGTCATTGCCATCAGCTGATACCACAAAGGAGTGTATCTGATCTGCAGGTTTAGGTAGGTGGCAAGTTCATGCCCACATGGCTGCCAGGACCCAGGGTTTCCCAGCAGAACGTTGCCTAGAGAATCACACTCCCTCCACCACTTTTTCAGTATCCTGGCGTTGTGACTTCCCCAGGCCATTCTATGTGTGTGTCTTTGACTTGGGGGACACCAATCTGGGGAGTTGCACTCAGACATGTGTTCCTCTGTCACTTGTCTTACAGAAGAACTAGGTAGAACATTTGACCATCCAGGCTGTGAGGCAGGCGCTGGATCAGGGCTCCTCCTCATACCCCAACGGAGGCGCTTGGTTGCCGATTACGGCATAAAGTTCCAAACTCTAGCTGCTGGCTCTCACTCATGGCAGCTTACTCCCAAGGTCTTAGTGAAGAGTTCAAAGACCAGCTGGCCCTCATAACCCTCCTGCCTCTGTTCAGGCTCTAACTGCTTACAGGAGTGCAGAAGCACTCGGAAGACTGAGCGCTCCACCCCAGCACTTGAACCCCCAGCTTGGTCACATGTGGCTGCCCTGGCAGAGAGAGAAGTCAGTGTGTGAGCGGGTCGGTGCCTATACTGTGGCTCACCAAGTCAACTATGTCTCAAGCTCTGGGGAAAGTACCACAAGTCGGGAATCCATGACGACCAAAACATCTCTGTCCCAAACTTCGGGCTGTTCCTCAGTGTTAAGCAGCTGTGGGATCACAAGACGTTTATATGAACTTGTGGTTGCTGGCAACTTTATTGACACCGCCCTGGCAGCCAAAAGGAAACGCTGGTCCAACAGCGCCCCCTGTCCGCTACTGATGGCTATTCCCCTGGAATCGGGGTAGTCACTAGGGCTGTAACGGTACATGTATTCGCACCGAACCGTCACGGTACATGGGTCACGGTTCGGTACATGATGTCTTTTGGTACGACAGAGATATGGAATCACAGAGGGACCATAAAGCGCAAGTAAATCATAAACCTGGGTCATAGGGTAGTGCAATAGTGCCACCTAATGGCGTAACACTTCTGCTGCCTTACACATACATGAAAATATAAGCAAGAGTGTGTGTTTACTGGTTAATACACTGCTGTTTATTTAAAATAAACGAAAACAAACCAAGCCTCATTCTTTAGAACTTTTGGTTGCTTAACTTTGCTGTATCGTGAACTGTACCGAACCGTGACCCCAAAACCGAGGTACATACCGAACCGTGACATCTGTGTACCGTTACACCCCTAGTAATCACTCATGAGACTTAACCCCTCGCCCTGCTGATGGACCACCCCTGGCTTCCACTGAGAATGTTCACACTCACATTTCCTTTGCAAAAAAGTCTCAGGTTTCAGGTTAATTAACGTTTTAGCTCAATTGACAACAATGTATTTGACTGATATTAACATTTATCCTCAACATACTCAATTGCATTTTAATTGAGCACACAGTCAGCAATAACGCTCTGGCCACATGTGACAAATGTAATGTAAACTGTAGTGTTTTTGTCGTCCAGATGAAGATTCAGGGCCAGAATAAGCAGATGCTGGCAGCAGCGTGTCAGATGTTCATGGGGAAATCTGAAGGAGAGATTGCGCAAATTGCCCTAGAAACTCTGGAGGGCCATCAGCGAGCCATCATCGCCCATTTGACTGTGGAGGTAAAAAAAACCCACATTTTAATCATCGGTTACTGTTCGTTATATTTTACCCCACAGATAATCTTCAAGAAAATGATCTAAGAACCGAAAGCTATCTGTTATTGTGAATCTTTTCTGAAGGAAATCTATAAAGATCGTAAGAAGTTTTCGGAGCAGGTGTTTAAGGTGGCCTCGTCTGACCTGGTCAACATGGGCATCAGTGTGGTCAGCTACACACTCAAAGATGTTCATGACGATCAGGTGTGTACACGGCTTTAATCCATAAGTATGTTCTCGTGCGATATTTCAGGGTTTTCAGTGTTTACTCTCTCTCTGTCAGGACTATTTGCACTCCCTGGGAAAAGCCCGGACGGCTCAGGTGCAGAAAGACGCCCGTATTGGTGAGGCCTTAAACAAAAGGGACGCTGTGATCAGGGTGAGACTCCTCCACTCTCATTCTAACCAATTGAACAACGTCTCCTTTGGTTTTGCTTGATCATTCCTGTTTGTCTACATATGTGGCTACATATGCTGTATATCTTTCCAGACCCCTGCACATCCAACATTTCTTCTTAGGTCAGGAGTAATAAAGAGACCCCCCCCCTTTGCTGCAATAACAACCTAGGAAAGCCATAGTTATAAAAGTGCAACTCACAGTGAAATGTATCCTGAACCTCCTTCTATGACTGTGCAACATTATAAAATATGCACAATTTTCAAATATAAAATTGAAATAAGAGTAAAACAACCCAAACACAAGTTAAAAGTAAAATATAGGAGCTAAATTTGAGTGTTAAGTTGCAAGCTTTGCAGTGGACACTCCTGATTAGATTTGATTCAGGCACAAAATAATTAGGAACAGAATTCGGGAGATTAACTCTGGATGACAAATGCTACAACAGCTAAATCTTTCCAGGGAATGCAGTTCCTCTCCTCCACAGCTCAGAGCTGGGGTGCTTTATACCCTCCAGTCGAAAACTTGGTGACTGTAGGTTCCTGTGCAGCCACTTCAGAGAGCCTCGCTCTATTGGCAGCGCTTTCTATGGGGATAATGCAACTGAACCCTGTCAGCAAGAAAAGAGAAGCTAAATCCACTAATTAGGAGGCTGGATACCTTTGGACAAATAGTGTACTTACACTTCACAGAGTATCTGTTCTTCATGCTGATTGATTATCTATCTATCTATCTATTATGTGCACAGTCAGTTTTTTTAAACTGCTAATGCCAACAGACAAACATTTTTCGGAACTTTCGAAAATGTTGCTAATTTTTTGGCCACAGGCAGTTTTAACACTATTAACTACACATGACACTTCGAAACCAAATGCCTTAATTTAACCCTTTAAAATTACTCATGCATGAGAAAAAAGGGGGAAAGGGCACAGATTAATTCGATTAAGGGGTAAAACTACTGATTTTGTAAAATAATTGAACCTCCTGAATTAACGCCTTAAATGTAAGATGAAGGTGTTTCACACTCAGGTCTTAAATCTATCTTTTAGGTCGAATTAAGGGGTCAGGTTCACAAATTAGCGGCCACTTAAATCAAATGAAGGGGTTTGTTGTATTTTGAAATAATTTAGACTTAAGCACATTTTTAGTACATTGTGTTTCGTAGTGTGATGTTTGTGTAACTCTGGTGTTCTACTGTATTCTCACTATCACAGTCTCTGTCCTTCTGTAGGAGGCGCATGCTCTGCAGGAGAAGGTTTCTGCTCAGTACATGAATGAGATTCAAATGGCGAAGGCTCAGAGAGACTTTGAACTGAAGAAAGCTGCCTATGACATCGAGGTCAACACCAAAAAAGCGGAGTCTGAAATGGCATACCAGCTTCAGGTAAATACTACATCACAAAGGATTCAAGAACAAAAATATAACAAGTAAATGACTTACGCACACTCACAATGCAAAAAGATTTCCAGCCAGGTCTAGGCCCTAAATGGGAGCAGACTCAAAATGGGAGCAAGCAGTTAATTAATTATTCCAGTAAACAGATTTTTATGATAATCATGGTAAAAGTTGGTATTGAAAAAACATGGGAAAGAGTTTCCAAGCAGTAGAAGAAAAATTGAAAACCACGAGCAGAATAAACTGTGGACTAGAAGATGAGGCACCAGAGAATGAAACAGCAGCTTTGTTTTCTAGCTTGTAATTAAATTAAAACAGATTTTTTAATGATTGCTGTCATTTCTCTTAACTGTCCAAAAATATAGGCTTGAAGGTGGAAAAATAAGGAAACTGCTCAAGCTTCAGTGGTGAGGAAGAACACTGGAAACCTTTGGAAGCACTTTTTTATTATTTTGCAAGAAGAGGTTCCAGGTCTCAGAGTGCAAAGCAGTCGGACAGAATGGAACTAAGATCACAATGAAATTCCCGTACTTATAAGAGAGTAAGCTGAAAGGGTGCAAAGGGTGTTCTGTAGAAACATGCTGCCCATCGAGAAGTGCTGTCTTGCATTGGAGTCTGTCCATTCATGTTACCCTGCTAAAAAATGCTCCCTTTAAGTTTATACAGTTTAAACAGGCAGTTCATAGCACTGATAATGATGAGAAAGCAGATATACTTTATTTGAAATATTTGTATAGTATACACTGAGGGACGGGACTGTGTTTGCTTGACCATTGAGATTCAATAGAGATAGTATCAGCAAACATTTATAATGGATGATCTCCTCTTAGAAGAGGATGTAGCTCACTGTAGTGATGTGGGCGTCTGGTATCGGACATAAGAGAACTGACAATTACTTCAGTGATGGTGTATTTGAAGCAGGGTGAAAAGTTGCCATGGTGTTTCACCTCTCAACGAAAGTGGGCTAGCTTTCCGCTTTATTCTTAAGTACCCGGAGTCTGTCTTGGGGTCTGCGGCCGCCAGGCGCACACACATACACACACACACACCTACGGTGAATTTAGAATCTCCAGTTCACCTGATGCATGTCTTTGGTCTGTGGGAGGAACCCGGAGACCCTGGAGGAAACATACAACCACGAGGAGAACATGCGCCACCTTGGGGCCTGATTATTAGATGACTAATTCCCTGGAAACTCTGAAGGTTGAAGTGTGAATCTGAAGACTTGCCAACTGACTGATAGCTATAATATAACTGAATGAGCTTTGATGCCTTGGCTCAAACTTTAACCACAAAAATATTGTTTTGCCTCCAATTAGTTTTTACTGGAAGCGGTGTGGACGCTGGCAGTAAAGGCTCTGTATACTGAGAGGTTTAATTAAGCTTTTCTTGATAATTCACTCTGGTTTCCTGATTTTCTCTAATTGTGGGGCAGCTGGTGGTCTAGTGGCTAGGGTGTTCGCCATGCGATTAGGAAGTTGTGGGTTTGAATCCCTAGATTGATAGAAATAAACTTTATTGTTCTCTCTGAAAATTAGTTTTAATTAGTAATTAGTAATTTTACTGAAAGCACACAACATAAAACTAAGGAATAGGAAGAGAAAACAAGGCTATAAGGTGATTAGGTTAGGTAGTAATAAAGTGACATGGTGTGATAAAGTGACAAATTACATCTGTGCATTAAAAAAGGGAGCTGCAGTTAGGATGGTAGATAGGCAGTAGTAATATTGAACTGACATAAATAGTGAATAAATAGTGAATCGCATTGATCAACTCTGTATCTAGTGGCACCTCTGAGGTTCCCTTGATTAAGGTACTGTCCCCACACACTGCTCCGTGTTCCTGGCTGCCTGTTGCTTCACTTGGTGAATGTGTTAAATGGGCTAAATGTGTTAAATGGGTTAAATGTGTTAAATGGGTTAAATGTGTTTAATGCAGAGCTGTTCACGTTGTGTTCACACTGTTCACGTTTGACAGAACGGTAACATTTATATTAATGTAATATAATGTGGAAAACACTCATAGCACTGCATTCTGTTTGTACTAGGTGGCGAAGACTAAGCAGCGTATAGAGGAGGAGAAGATGCAGGTGCAGGTGGTGGAGCGCTCCCAGCAGATCACCCTGCAGGAGCAAGAGATCGCACGCAAAGAGAAGGAGCTGGAGGCCAAGGTCAAGAAACCAGCCGAGGCCGAGCGTTACCGCCTGGAGAAGTTGGCAGAAGCAGAGCGGTAGGTGTGAGATGTTCAAGGCCTCAGGTAAAGGTCCTGCTAATTGGTGAACACTATTTTAATCCCTCTCCTCCTCTTTGTATGGTGCTTAAAGGCTTCAGCTGATCATGGAGGCAGAGGCTGAAGCAGAGTCCATTAGGGTGAGTAGACGGCGAGCTTTTAAAACTGATCTCAGCTGTTGTGCAGCACTTAAAAAGCACCAAGTCTCCTAGACCAGGGTATAAGTCCTGATCTAAGTCCTGATCATGGTCAGTTATTTTTTTACTAAGATTTAAGGGCCATTATCTTATTTAAATTAGAGTACGGGGAGTCCCAGAGAGACTCAATATACGATGTTTCAGGTTTATGACGCTCCCTCCCACAAAAATGTTTTTACGCCTCATACTTACAGACTACATGGGTGAACTAGTTTGGTTACAGTACCGTGAACAATTTATTTCAGTCCTTTTCCTTTTCTGGGGCTCAGTTGTGTTTATATGTTCTAGATTATGATTTTACTGTGTTCGATTCCGTAAGTGACTGAGGCTAAAGTGAGTTTCAACTTTACATCACTGTAGTAGGAACTGATCTATGTTGTAACCCGAGAACCCCCTGTACTTATAACTGACCTGTTTATATGTTAATTAGTAACATGTTGTATTAAATGAACACAGTGATGTCGCCCCCTGCAGGTGAAAGGCGAGGCAGAGGCATTTGCTGTGGAGGCTAAAGGTCGTGCTGAAGCAGAACAAATGGCAAAGAAGGCCGAAGCCTTCCAGCAGTATAAAGAGGGAGCCATGGTGGACATGCTACTGGAGAAACTGCCTCTGGTGAGACTGTGTGTGTGTGTGTGTGTGTGTGTGTGTGTGTGTGTGTATGTGTCTTAATATTGACAGAAAAAAGAGATGATACTAAACTTTGGGAAATCCAGATTTGCTCACCCACCTCACAGAGGACCTTTCCTGGTCTCTAATGACGGAAATGTCATTCATTGCACTTGTTCCAGCTTTTTTGAAAATGTTAAAAGTGGCATCAAATTCAAACTGAGCATTTATATATTTTTGGTCTGTTGGCATTCAAATATATTTTGAATAATATTTTGACAATCATTACATTTAGTTTTTATTTACATTTTACACAGCGTCCCTTTCTTTTTGGGGGGGGGGGGGGGGAGGGGTGTAGCTATAAAT
>JBBPDB010098900.1:0-20510 GCA_037974465.1 Brachypetersius altus
ATCACAAAATCAGCCTTTTTCCATCTCAGGAATATTGCTAAGCTTAGGAGCATTCTATCCGTATCTGATGCAGAAAAACTAGTTCATGTAAAGCTGCTTTGTGACAATGACCATTGTTAAAAGCGCTATATAAATAAAATTGAATTGAATTGAATAATATTGCACACAACGAAAATGTTTTAGCACCTGGTAAGAACATACTATTGCATGTTGCAGACTGTTGCACATCATAGCAAAAATGCACATAGTCTTTCACATAATGATAGTTATTTAAGTCAATAAGAAAATATACGAGAGGAAGTAACAGGCCATTGCACAGATTGTTGTGTGGATGTGTGACTGAGGGAGGAGTTATAGTCTGATGGGTGGATGTGTGACTGAGGGAGGAGTTGTAGAGTCTGATGGGTGGGTGTGTGACTGCGGGAGGAGTTGTAGAGTCTGATGGGTGGATGTGTGACTGAGGGAGGAGTTGTAGAGTCTGATGGGCGGATGTGATTAGCATTGTCCATTATGGACTGAAGTCTGGATAATGTTCTCCTTTCAGCTACAGTTTCCATGTTGTCCAGTTCCTTGGCCACCACTGAGCTAGCTTTCCTTATAAGTTTGTTAAGTCTCTTCTGCCACTTTCATGCTTCCACCCCAGCACACCACAGCAGTGAAAATGGCACTGGCCAAAACAGACTCATAGAACATGATGTTGCAGATTCTAAAAGATTGGAGTCTACATATCAAGCACATCCTACTTTGACCCCTCTTGCATGTGGCCAGATAGTTCTTAGACCAGTCCAGCTTGTATGTGTACACCCAGGTATTTGTAGTCTCCATTAATGGACAAAGGAGTGACAGGAGATTGTGATAAGAAATTGGGACAGTCCACCTCAAGGTCTTTGTTCTTTTGGATGTTGAGCTGCAGCTAATTCAGCTCACCCCAGTCCACAAAACCATCCTCAGCCATCCTGTATTCCAAGTCATCCCCATTCCTGGACTATTTTTCATCTGAAAATTTCTGTATTATAAGTCAGATGTGCACAGTGTGAAGAGGCATGGTGACAGAACTGTTCCCTGAGGTGCTTCAGTGCTACACAGCACTGTGTCAGCCTTGCACACCTGCAGCCAAATGTACTGTGGCCTATCATTTGCCTTAAATGATCTTTAATCTAAATGTTAAATATGCAAAATATCTTTCTCACTCTAAATGTGAAACTCCACAGTTAGATGGGGCTCGGTGACCCCTTTCCAACGACCCCTCGAAAACCGATTTTAGCTGAAAACCTTTCACCTCGGGAGATTAACCAATTTTGGGTCATAAGAAAGAGTGCAAGCTAGAAATAAATAATTCCATGAAATGAACATGGTTTAAGAGTTATGACTCACAAGTCACAGCCCCCGAGTCAGAGTCTCAAGTCATTGAGGGCGAGTCTAAAGTGAAGTAACAAGTCTCAGACTCAAGTCCCCATCGTTGCATCCTGCCTCAGTGGGACCAGCTGATTGCGGGTGTAAACAAAGACCCAGTCAATGCTGCTAGCTGAGTTAGCATTAGCAGTGTGCGGGAAGCCCAGACAAAGACCCGTAAACAAAAGAAACTTACTCTACCCGTATGTTTAAAGAGGGTACAGCTGTTCTAATACTAAATAAACTCAAACATCTTTTGAAAATAAATAAAAGGAAGTTTAAAAACACTTAAAGACACAGAGCAGTCACAACATGCTGCTGTAGGCTTGTGCCTGCCCACTCTAGAAAAATAATTAATTAATTAATTTTAATTAATTGTATAATAACACTCTAATGATGTTATTGCAACCATAATTCAAATGAATGTTTCAGTAAAAGTGGTTTTATTCAGAACCTTGCCACTTGATAAAGGCAGACCCAAACTTAAAAGCCAAAACTAAAACAGACGTTTTTGGACCGTGACAAATACTGACAGAGAAAGGCTTACGGATTCTCATTGTTAAACATTTGGCCTTAATTTGGTGCCATGTTATCAACCTTATTGAAAAGGTTGAAAAGGATGAAGGATGGTTATCCAATTCGTATTAGCCATGTAGCATTTAGTCAATAAAACCTGTAGCAAATTATCCACACTACATGTGGTTTATTAATTATAGGATGTGCATGTGGGAAAATACTATTTTATATAAGCTAGACTTAGTCAAAAGTTGGACATAATGTAAGATGTCCAGTTGTTCAAAATGTATGTGGCAAAACCACTTTCACGCAGCACTACAATCCACCTCTTATGGTATTCAGATGGTCCTAGAAGCTTTAATGAAATCTCTGTCTTAAAAGGATCCAAATTGGAGGAAACCAATTCTTTCTAAGATCGCTAGCAGCTGTGTGCAACATGTGCAAAACACATTTCCTTTGTCCACGTCTTTCTGTAAATCTCCCTTTTTGCTTGCTCAGCTGAATAGCTTTTCTTGCCCCCTTTGGAACAAATGATTGCCTCCAAAATAGATGTAATTTTAAATAACTTTTGTGAATATATTATGTACAATTTCATATAATTATATTAAACAGCTTTCTCATTTTACACAATACATCTTAGCAATGCCTTTTCAAACTGTAAAACTATTTCATCTGTTAAAGCATTGCAGGACAGGCAAAGGACAAAGTCTCTCTCTCTCTCTTCCCTGGCTGCTTATGATGTGAGCAATGGGAATGGGGAACATGACACATTAGCCACAGTTAACCCTCCCTTAATGATTCAATTATGTACCAATTTGATTCAACAGTGTATTCCATTGTCGGGAGGTCTCTAACATTTGATGTAGTTTAAAAATAGAACTGGTAACCATGACTACTGTTCCTATATTTCATCGTCTGTATTCATAACTGGAAAAACATGAAACTAAGAGGAAATAAGTGGAAACATGAAGCATTATCAGCACACTGCCTAGGTCATGAATGTCTTTAGAGCTCTTGTCCCATTATTTAATGTAAAGAGACATGTTTAGAAACACATTCCAAGAGTTTGGCTTTATTTGTCTTTTTTCAGATCAAAAAATCTCTCAGTGAAAACTTGGGGGCCGCAGATAAACCGTGATTGAAAGGACTGAGGTGTAAGGACTGAGTAAATTGGACAAATATTGAGTTTTCATATCTTGCTTACAGGGTAAAAGGACAGAAGCCTGAAGTACTGCTGGAAAAAAATAAGTCTTAAAAATAAAAATAAGAGTGAGTAATGAATCAAGAACAACAGAATGCCCCCCAGGATTTTTTAATAGAATGGAAGCAGAGTTGTGGGCTCTCAAACAGAAAAGATGTATAAAATGAACACTTCTTAGATTAATTTGTAGTTAAAACACTTTCCAAACCAGTCTCATGTACTGTGGACAAAATGGGGATATGACCTTTAAATACCAACTTGAGGCTGGGAAATGCCTGCAATACATAAACCACATTCAGTCTCATTAGTATCAGCACATTTCTCTAATTTCTCTCAATTACTCGTTTCTCTAATATTACAAACTCTAACTGAAGAAATATTATTAATGATTTCATTTCTGAAGGTTGCCTAACAATAGTGCATACTTTTGAGGCAGACATTAAAGTCAACCCAGCATTAGAATGAAATAAAGGTGACTTTATGAAATAAATGACATTTAACACAGTCACTTCTAAAACAAAGCAAACACATACCAATATGTTTACAGTTTATATTTGTTACAGCTAATATTTTTGTTCTGCGAGGGTGAAGAAGAAATGCCATCCCATTCTCTATGGCAATATGGCATCACTTTCTTAGTGTTATAATGCAATGAACACCACTGTATATGTTTAAGATATGCTAGTAATTTAACCTAATCTTTACAAGAAACAAAACTGAGACTGAACTCCGTCTTATGATAAAACTCATGGTGTGTTTCAGCTATGTAAATATGGAAGTTTTAAAGGGAACATGTTATGCAGAAGTTATAATAGGTCTATGGGCTACAAAACATGTTCATGAAGTTCTATGCACAAAATCACTCTCACATCAAGAGATCTCACCAACTCTATTCTTCACAGTTTCAGGCCCTTTCAAAATGAGCTGTTTCAGAGCTATGTGACTTTTATGCAAATAAGATATTGCTGGCCATGCCCCACCCATCCCATACTTACCAAATGAAACAAACATACTTAACTGCAATGGAAACACAAAAATCAATAAATACAAACTTCATTAACATGTTTGTATAGACCATAGACTCATTATAACTTTTGCATAATATGTCCCCTTTAATACATATTAGCAGAGCTAAAAATCTCAAATATAAAGATTGCTGCACATACAAATCTTTACATTCTTTAAAACACAGTTTAAAGACAAAAAACATGAACATAACAGTGTAATTTTTCTGGTTCTGGGCCATACTGAGAAGCTCAGCAACTGTCATGGGATGCTGTCTTTGCCACAAGTAAGTTTGTTAGTTTCTAACTGTAAGTGCAACTATAGTGCGATGCAAAACAACAAGACAAGCAACCCAGGCACTTTTTCAGAAACAAATACGGCACATTTTCACAATAACACAAACTTTGCTCCTCTCTTTTGTGATGTGATTGGCATCTTGCTCAGTGGCTCAGCAGGCTAACAACTTGTCTTGCAAACTGGTTGGCAGTTGTACAGTTGCCTACTCACAATTTCCTAAACTGAGCTTGCATAAACGGCCAAATGTTACACTCATAAAATACTGGCAGCAGTGTGGAAGTTACAGAGCACTCAGGCAGTAAAACTGTTCAACATGTTAAGCTCATTTTTGTCAGATACGTTATAAAATCATGTGCAAGTTCAAGTCAAGCATGTCATTACACAGCAAATAGTAAAAGGTGGGGGATATGGGATGGTGACCTGGGGCTAAAGGGCTAAACCCTCCAGTGAAGTGTATTATTAATATGAAAGCATACAAAGACATTTTAAACAATTACATGCTTCCAACGTTTGGTGCAACAGTTTGGAAAATACTTTTTCCCGTTCCAGCACTACTGTACCCCTGTGCACCAAGCAAGACCTAATAAGACCTAAATGGTTTGCTGAGTTTGGGGTGGAAAAAGCTAAATTAGCTCCAGATTTTAGCCCAATTTAACATCTTTGAAAACTGGAATGCAGATTACATGCTCGGCCCTACATCAGTGCCAAACCTCACAAATTGTCAGAGTGGGGGCCGCGAAGCCCACACTCTGAACTACCTCTTGGCACGGACCGAGACACAGACCAGGGATCCATGCAGAATGTGGTTTTATTAATGAAAAACCATAGAAAACAAATAGGCACGATGGCCTCCAAGAGTTCAAACAGGACAAAAAGGCAGGAAACAAGCAGGGGTAATGAGGCGATGGACACATGAGGTTGCACAGACAGACACAGGCTTATATACAATGACATGACTGGGAGACAAAAACACGTGACACAAGCAGAACCAAGGATCACATCAAAATAAAAGTCCGCAGAACAGCAACAAACAGGGTCCAAAACAGAAAACGGTGGCCGACCGTGACACAAATGCCTTTTTGACAAAAAAAAAAAGATAAAAAAAAAAAATGCATACAATGGAAAATCTGCCAAGAGGATAGGAGTTGTAGCTACAAAATACAGGGCCAGCTTCATATTAATGCCAGTGGTTTTGGAATATGATAACAACAAGCATAAATAGACTACTTGCACTGATGTACGTCGCTCTGGATAAGAGCGTCTGCTAAATGCCGTAAACGTAAACATGTTCACACACAGACTACAATCTGTAACTGTAATCTACAATATCTGCAGGGGAAGTGGAACATGAATGAAGATGGAAGATACACTATATGAACAAAAGTATTATGACACACCTCTTAATTATTGAATTCAAGTGAATTCAGTGAAGGCCCATCTTAATACAGCCCTAGACATTTTGGACAATGCCATGCTGGACACAGTTTGGGAAGGAAGTTTTCTATTCCAGCATGACTGTACCCCAGTGTACAAAGCAAGACGTGGTTGGATGTGTTCAGTGTAGAGGAACTTGACTCACCCACACAGAGCCCTGACCTCAACCACATCCAGCACCTGTTGGACTGGAACAGAGATTGACCTTCTCGTCCAACATCAGTGCATCAATGCATGACCTCATAAATGCTCTACAGAATGAATGGGTACAAATTCCCACAGACACACAGACAATCTCACATTCTTTAATAGAGATGTGGGTGACACCATTTATATAATTTGTGGGTTAGACAAAACGTTTTCACTAAATCATTGGTAAATATGACCACCTGAAATTTCAAAAAGCACATTCTCAAAACATGGTAAGAAAACAAGTCAAAGTCTGGAGATACTGTCGAATCTGGCATCAGTACATTAATAATACTTGGTCTTGAAAGACCTAAGATTTCACAGCAAAACATTGCCCCGAGAATCACATTGCCTTTGTCAACTTGCCCCCTTTCCATAATGCATCCTAATAAGAAAAAAGTTTGTGCTTGGTTTGTGCTCGGGGAAGAGGTAGCTCAGTGGGTTGGATACTTGCCCCAAGTTGCTCCAGGGAGACTGTCCCCTGTAGTTAGGGAATGGAAGTCGCTTTTGATAAAAGCGTCTGATAAATGGTTGGGTCAATGTTGTTGCTTGGGGTCAGTGTTGGGCTGGGAGAATGATATCGGCTGGGAAGATCCGCACTGGGTGGCTGCTGGGCGGTCTTCAAGCTATACGTGTGAACGGGTTGAGACTCAAGTCCTCCAGAACTGCAGCAGTGGGCCATGTGGCAGCCATCAGCCCTCTGTTTCTGTCTCCCTGTCTCTAGGTGTGGAGATGGGAATTTCAGCAAGGAGGCCTGGTGAGAGGAGGGCAGCACATTGGCTGTGTAGGCAGTAGAGGAGGGATCCACAACGCACTCAAGCACGAACAAAGCCAAGTCAATTTACTGGCAGGGTGCCTTTGAGGTCAAGGTGGGTGCAATAATCTGAGCATGTTTCTTTTCAGTTCTTTGCTGCAAAGGAGCTGCGTGCCAGAGGCGTGACGAGGACCACAGCACAGTGGATGTTGGAGTACCATTTTGCAGTCAACAGCAGAGATGCGTTGCAGGGTATTGTATTGAATTGTATGTCATTCTACAAAATAATCCTTTAAATGGTTAAAAAAAAACACACGTCTATGTCTTTACTAATGTTCACTACTCCATGGGGATTTGTACCTGGGAGAAAAAGGGGTTGAGGGCAGAGAAAAATAATTACAGCTGGAGAGGAAGTCCAGCTAACCTGTGTCCACTACACACATATCCAGCTGTCCACAAGAGGTAAAAGACATCAGGCCAAACATTCTTTCATTGTTCCATATCCATATCTAAGCTCTAAAGTTCACATACCATTTGTTAGTGCTGTAAAATACACTTTATATCATTTGCAGCAATTTTTGCTACAATAGGTCTTCTGTTCGCATCACTCAATGATCTTTGGGTCCTTTTGACCCTTCTGCTGATCCTTCCTTGAAACACTGTATATCAGCAACACCCCACAAGATCTGCCTTTTTGAAGAAGCTCTCATCCAGTCGTCTAGGCAAGGCAATTTTTTCTTTGTCAAAGTGGCTCAGATCCTTGCACTTTTTCCTGCTTCCTCTACATAATCTTCAAAAACTGACTGGTCATTTGCTACCTTAACTTTATCCTTGAGAGGTGATTTTATTCACTCCAGCTGTTGGTCACCTGTCATTTTGCCATAATGGAATCAGTTTATGCTGAATATTGTAGGCAACAGTGACATGGCTAACAAATCCTAGAAAGGAAAAAGAAACACCACATTCTTCCAGCTTTGTTCAGGCCTACATGAAGGTTTAATAAAAAGTGTGATACAAAGATATCATGCAATGAAAATTGGTAGTTTAGTTTTGCTCAGTTGGAAAAATGTCTAGAATTTGTAAAAAAAAAAAATGCTGCACTTGTTTTCTTTGTAGCTTTGCACTATTACAATGACTTAGTTGTGCATACTTTATATCAGTCCTCTGAAGCTTTAGAGGTCGTTACGTGACCAAACATACTGCTTATTACAGCTGATTACGGGACAGCTGGTGGCCTTGTGGCTAGGAAGTTTTCTGTGCGATCAGACCATGGGTTCGAATCTCAGGACTGTCAGTGGCACCATTGAGGTACCCTTGAGCAAGGCACCATCCTCATACACTGCTCCCTAGATGTTGTGTTGCTAGCTGCCAACTGCTTTACTTGATGAATGGGTTAAATCAGTGAAAGAAGTTCCTTTAAATTACTTTATATACAGAAAGCTTTTTCACAAAATGTGTCTTGCTTTATTGCTACAAGTAAATATTAACAATAACTGAAACTAACTTTAATTAGGGCCAAGTTTCACTTAAAAAAATACATTAAAGTCATTTAGCAGGTGCTCTTAACCAGCACAAAACATGCAGAGAGTGGAAGCAAAGCATAACTAGAAAGAATGACTAGATTTGTGTTGATGTTTAGTTGTATTCTTTGAGAACAATATACCAGGTTAAGTGCAAAGGCCTGAGGAGAAACCATTCTGAATTTATGTGACACAAGGTATTTCTTTGAGGTATGACTCTACAGGCAGTAACAGGAGTCTAATAAAGTAAATATTTATTACACAGCTGTTTTCATGTCATTGTTACTTCAGTGTAGTTGAGAATATAGAACATCTTTTTGGAAGTAAGTTTTGTTCAGATTTATTTGGCAAGCGGTCACATCAGGATTGCATCACACTGGCACACAAAAATTTTGTCATAATGTGCCGTTATTTCAACTTGACATTAAAGTTGATAAACTGTGTTTATGAGAGTTGGACATTTGTAAAAAAAATAATAAAATGTTTACGTATGTGTCAGTTAGCCTGAAGGGCTTCACATAGCCTTCTTATTACAAACAGTAGAAAAGGTGGATTTATCCAATAACAAACTCTAAAAATTGTAATATATTTCAAGTGATTAGGTCAATAATAAAGCCTTTGTATAAAACATTACAAACCCAATGTCTAACCTGCTATATACCCAACAAACCCCAGGTGACATTTTTAGAAAGTATCAAACTTTCAAATCCTCAAACCCCTAAATCCAGCCTATTATAAGCCTGTGGTCTACTCTGTTATAAACACTACAAACTTTGAATATAACCTATTTAAATCCCTCACCAAAAATGAGATCAAAACTATAACAAATCTTAATTCTAATTTATTACAAAACTCTGATGTAAGCTATTGCAACTATCAAGAGTGTACCTGTGTGTGTGTGTGTGTGTGTGTGTGTGTGTGTGTGTGTGTGTATCTACGATGTATTTATGTATCCCCTCTATATACATATATACATATACTCCGTATACAAACATCCATACTTTCCTAAGTCTACATATAGTTTACATTTACATATATGTATATATTTTACAATACAGATTTATATTCTAGATTGTATAGTGTACAATTTATACTGTACTGTTGATATAGTATTTTATTCTATTATTTGGGGGGGGGGGGTTTGCTGCATTTACCATTGTACTGTCCACTTTGTCATGACAAAGCAGGTTTCACACTTGTGGGACTTATAAAGGATATCCTATCTTATCTTAAGATGGCACTAAGTCTATGCAGCTTCTCTGGATCCATCAAATTACACCAAAACTTCACTCGCTGTGATGCCTAAACTCTATTTTGTTTAAAATATTAAAGATACCACGAGGATGCTTGCTAGTGGCTTGATGGTGCTGGCCACAGGAAGAGACAGAGCAGTGTGTGAAGACGTGGAAGCATGGAAAGCCAGGCAGGGGTAAACCAGCCGGCTATCGGGTCCAATCTACTCACCAGTGTTTACGCACTGGACAATAAACTGAACTACATCCAACTCCAGCATACTACATAATGTGGAACCAGAGACTGCTGTTTTGTTTTTACTTGAGAGATGGTTCAGTGACTGCAATCCAGACATGGTTACCCAGATTAGCAACATGCTAATATTCTGTTCAAACAGAAGTGCTGCTTTAATTTGGCAATTGTAAAGATGCAGCTTGTGTGTGTACATCAACGCTCTTTGGTGCGTGAATGCTATGTTGATTTCTACTTACTTCTCACCACTGCTGGAGTTTGTGACTGTTAGATGCAGATCTCACAACTGTTCTCCCTGAATTCCATCATTATGTGAACTTTGTGCTGAGAGAGGCAAATGTGCTGAACTGTGTTCCAACAAACATTCCTATTGCGTTCCACGCTGGGACCTTGTCTCAATAATGCAGTATACAGACTGCTGGTCAAATGTGCCAAGCCTATTCAAAAGGAACTGACGACCTAGCCAGCAGCAAATGCACTGAAGACATTCTTCTATCCAAGACCAACATCACATGCCCTAACCAGAAGCTGTGGATGACTGCAGAGATGCGCACAGTGCACCTCTGCAGACACCACTTTTAGAAAATCCACAGCTGCTTCCAAGACACTGGACATGTATGATGCTTATGGCTGGGCATCACCAACTACAGGGCATCTCCACCTGCCTGTGAGAGTAAGGCCTCCCTTCCAGATGCACTGAATCACTTCAATGAAGCACAAAATGATACAGCAGTGAGGAAGACCATGCTGTCTGTCTGACCATGGCTGCTGTAAGGAAACTCTGCTTAGAGTCAATTCATGGAAAGCTCTCTGACCAGACAATATTCCTGGTTGTGTGCTCAGAGAATGTGAAGACAAGTTAGCAAATGTTCTCTCAAATGTCTTCAATATCTCTTTGAGCACCATGTTGCACCATTTTCCTGGGGGAACGTTGGTTCATTTCACTGTATATATGGCTGCAATTACAATAAACATACTTAACTTGCAGCCCTGTGAAATCTAATCAATTACAAAACCTTAAAAGACTTAGGTCTAACCCATTACAAACCCAAAAAAGGTTTAAAAAAGGTTTTTAGATTTAACCTATTATAATCCCTACAAACCCACATCACAAACTATTAGGGAAAAGGAGAGAATGTCAAAATGGTGGGCAGGGAAGAGGACCACTTCAGACTACAGCTAACATAGAACAAAACACAGTTTGTTTCTGTTGTGTTCTTGTTTTTACAAAAATAATTAATAATAGCATTCTAGACATGTGGAGGTATCATGTGAATTTAACAATGATAGTGCATGAATACTGTAGCAATTTCTAGTCACTACTTGACACTGATGGAGCTTGTTTTATACAAAAACAAATTGCAGAGGCACACACAATGCTGAAACCCTGGAATGTGGTTTTTAGGTCAGACAACAGCCTTTCGAGCATTTAAGCTATCACTGACCACAAAGTGACACTACATACCTGTGATGGTGCTATTTTACTCACAGAACAATTGCAATGGACGGTTTGAAGCACAAAACTGACCCACCTAACACTGACCAGGTACTTAGTCTGTTGTGCCATAATGCATATCGTTTTTCTTGAATATTACAACAGAGTAACATAACGCAGACTCTTGGCAGAAAAACCAAAAGCATGCTATCTAAATGTATACAAACCAAAAGCATGCTATCTAAATGTATACAAACCAAAAGCATGCTATCTAAATGTATACAAACTAAAAGCATGCTATCTATATTTATGTTTATTACTATTGCCTGTCCACACCTGTGTAAAGTGATTATTACAGTGCTTATAATTAAATACATTCTTATAACATGTAAAACATTGCAGCTGCAGGTAGCGCCAGTAAGTAACTTTTCATTAGAGAAGGGGAGGTAACAGCTGTGAACGGACAGTGGAAGTTTAAAGGAAAAAAAGATAGTAACAAATATTTTGTAAAAAAACTAAGTACCTTGTGACTTATCAGATAAAATGTGTTAGTTAAGTAAGAATTACATCAAGTTATTTGTTTGTCATTGTCAAGATCATGTTAATAAATACAAAGGCAGTACCTTTAAACATCAAGTGAAATGTTTCATTCAAATAAATCTATGGTGATGAACAATGGAATAGAGAAACTGCTAATATAGCTTGTGATATTATGTTAATTAACTTTGTTTTTTTTTAGTCTCTTTCTCCCTGGTTATGTGTGTGTGTGAGTGTGTGTGTGTATGTACACATACTGATTAAAATGACCATTACAACCACTGGTTGATGGTGAAGTGAAGTGAATAGCTCTTGTCGAGTTCTTGAAGTTGATGTATTGGGAGCAGGAAAAATGGGCAGGCTTAAGGATCTGACCAACTAAATTGTAAACAAAAAAAACCAAAAAAATGGATTCAAAGATCTCTAAATCAACAGGTCCTGTGTTGTGCTTCTCGTATGCAGTAACAGGGTCATAGTAGCTCAACGCTCACTGATGCACTTAGCAAGCAAAGATTGTTTAAACTGATCATACAGAAAAGCTACTATAGTACAAATCGCTCAATGCTGGCTGTGATAGAAAGATCAGAACACACTGTGCATCAGTGTGTGGTTCTGCAAATACCACAAACTGGTCAGAGTGCCCATGCTGACCAATGCCCATTACTGAAAGCAGAAAGGAGGCAAATGAGCACCAGAGTATCAGAATTTGGAGTCCAAGTCAACACATTTGGACAAATGCCTCAAGCCCTTCTCAAACCATTTCTGAACAAAGCGAGGCAGGGTGCATTACCTTTGGAAAAGTAGACAATATGTGTCAACATTAATGTGAGGACCAAAGGGTTCCCATCTTCACACTGCCTGCATTGGGCTGCCTTCTTTGTAGAATGTGTCCTGATTCCATCTCTTCCTCCAAATAATTGACACCTGGCTGTCCATATGCTATAACAAAAACCTTCCATTGTTCCATGTATCCACAGTAGGGGATTTCATTTGTGGAAAGGGGTCAGCATGGCCAGTCCAACCAGTCAGCAACAATGCATCCTCATAGAGTTATCTTATAACTTTTTTTAATCCATAGCCATAGGTTTTCCAGCAATTTGAGCTGGAGTATTATACCAGACAGGCTAGCCTTGTCTTCTTACTTGCATCAGTGATCCTTGTCCATAACCCTGAATGACAATGTCAAGGATTCATCAGTTGTCCATGGATTTGTCAGGTCATAGGTACCAACCACTGCATACCACCAGTCATCTAGCCATGGGGATGAATAAAGTATCCATCCATCCATCCACCCATCCATCCATCCACCCACCCATCCATCCACCCACCCATCCATCCATCCATCCATCCATCCATCCATCCATCACAATGTTTCCCTTGCCAAAGTCACTCAGATCCTTATACATAGATCCTTTCACCCATTTTTCTGGTTCTAACACATCAACCTCAAGATCAGCATGCCTCTTCTTGCCACTATAAGACAGTGTCTACTTTTTGTTGTCAAATGTTCATTAGTGTGTGTAGGTATGTCTTTATCATTAAGTGAGTTTTGGGAATATTAAAACACATTATTAAAACACCAGAAAATTATATTGTTAACCATTGACTGAACCATGGTTTGCACACTTTTTCCTCCAATGATTTTCTGTTGGGTTCATGACAGCAGTCTTTCCTGTCGGATTCATGACAGCAATCCTGTTTTCAATTTCTGTAACCTGAAAAAAAGATGCTTGGTTTAGAGAAGATATTATAACATTATGGAATGGGATATTTAGAGGAATATTTTTTACGTGATTTTGTCTCACCTCACTTTGAGTGCTTTGAACACTGGCAACCGTCAAAGCTACTCTGCTCTCCAGCTGAGACAGCGCACAACTTGCAGTGGCACTGGCATCATAGGAATTCAGTTTCCTCCGAGTGTTAAAGGGCCTTTGCGTGTCAACAGATGACTTTGGGATAAAAAGCATGTGTATAAGGAAAATAAAATAGTCACATAAAAGGCATTCTGCACTACTGTAAAATGCCTAAGAAGGCTGCTGTTGTATTTAGGTGGTTGGTATTACATTGTTTAGGCAGCTGCCTCTCAGTTCTTCATCATTTTAGACTTTTAAAAACCTAATTCTTTGACTGTGTTTAATTTTCTTTTCGTAAAAAAAAATTATTCAGTATGAAGACAGAAAACATTCGATATCATGTCAGGCCTCTGGCATCCCTGGATAAATATGAAAGTAAATGATAAAAATATACTGCACTGAAAAGTCAGAAATAAGAAAAAGACCAGCCATGTTGAGAAATACCAGGGAGATTTGTTTACCTCACACAGGCTTCACACAGTCCTGTTCTAATAATAAGTCAGCAGACCAAATAATAACCAAATAGTGATATGCTTCAGAAAATGTAATTTCTTTAGCGCAAGTTACTGTCCCACACACTGCTCCCCGGGTGACCCTTGTTAGTGGTTCACTTAGCGAATGGGTTAAAAGCAGAGAAAGAATTTCACCTTGTTCACACTATGGTCTGTTCATGCATCACTATAAGGGGCTATAAATCTATACTATAAATCTGCCATGAAACTGTTCAGAGGAGTAAGAGAGGTTGTCAGGTATTGGCCAATGGCCGGTAGAGGCTGCTGTTTTGGTTTGGGTTTTGGGACTTTTATTTTGGTATTGTGCATGTTTGTGTCTTGTTTACATTTACATTTATGGCATTTATCAGACGTTTTTATCCAAAGCGACTTCCATTCCCTAACTACAGGGGAGGGCAGTCTCCCTGGAGCAACTTGGGGTTAAGGGTCTTGCTCAGGGACCCAGTGGTGCTGCTGAAGGTAGGATTCGAACCGTGTGGTCCGGAGGCAAGTATCCTACCCACTGAGCTACCTCCACCCCAAGCTTGAGTATACAAACCATAGACTTTTATATAACACCAATTGCCTGTGAATTTACAATTCTTTGCTATGTTTTACTGGTAGTGTTCTGTAGTATAACAAGGAGATATTGTAGATAAACAGTGAGGTGACAGTTTTTTAAAAAAGACAGAAATAATATTTAACAGTAATTCACTGTAAATGTATAGGATATACCTGTAAAATAACAGGTGATATTTGTTTAAAAAGTATAATATGAATGTAAAGAAATAGTAAGTAAATGTAAATTTATATAATTTTTCTTTATTTGAAGGGTAGAAATCTGTATCTTATCTGTTATATACCATGAATAAATAGAACATTATTGTTTAAAAAGAGTATCATGCTGTAGTTTAACAGATGTGAAAACATTAAACTATGGAAATCTAAGTTCATTTCACATCATTTTGTTGTTGTTTATGTTTTATAATAGTGCAAATCTGTAATCCTACCAAAATTGGGCTGTAAAATCACAGTGCAGTATACGGGAAACCGCTGTAATTTTTACAGAGATGTACTGTAACATTTGGTATTTAACCGTAATTTAACGGTAACTGGTTGGCAGCTTTGCTTCCAGACTTTTTAACGTTTTTACGATTTTTTTACAGTGTGGTGGGACAGCAAACACTTCACCTTTAACTATGAAAATGCAGTGTGAATATAATTTTGCATGGTGGAAAAATCTTGTTCTAAGAAATAGTTATAATGTTATAATGACAATTTTCAGCAACATGCCTTATTGGGAGGGACGATTTCAAAATGTTCCCACATAGGATAATATTTTTTTTCTTGTGGTTCCATTTAGAAATAAACAAAATAAAAATTCTGTACAATACTGGCTCATACAATCTCCAACAAAACAACCCACGAAGCGCCAACGGGATTCACCCACAGTTATACAGGAAACGACACTTGGGATGAAACACAGACTAACGAACCGAGGCTTTGTTTGTCATCGGTAACGTTACAACCTAGAAGCGGGGCTGTCTGTCTGTGTGTGTGTGTGTGCCTGCCACACCCCTTCATACTCGATACGCGCTTCGGAGCCTCGGCTTCAGCCCCTCACTAGTTATTCATGTTCACACCTAGAGGCAGTTTAGTATGGAAGCCCGTTTCCGCCAGTTTGGTAAAATATTTTTTAGAATTTAAGTCAAAATAATGACTTGGTTATCTCAAAATAATGACTTAATATCTCAAAATATTGACTTAATATCTCAGAATTTCGACTTAGTATCTCAAAATGTCGACATAGTCATCTCGAAATTTCGAGATAATATCTCAGAATTTCGAATTAGTATCTCAAAATTTTGACTTAGTTATCTCAAATTTTCGACTTAATATCTCAAAATGTCGACTTAGTTATCTCAAAGTGTCCACTTAATATCTCAAAATAATGACATGATATCCCAAAATTTCAAAGTAGTCATCTGAAAATAATGAGTAACAAAAATATAAAAGGACAGAAGCTCTGCATAATGGATGCCCTGATTGCAGATTACTTTAGACGTAGCTTCACAAATCGTGAGATTTTACTGGTTCTGAAGGAATCACATAAAATCACACTAAGCCCACGGACACTAGAGAAGACTACAAAAGAACCAGCTTTGGCGGAGACAGAACAAGACGGATGAAGGTGAAGTTCATTGAGCAACAGCTACAAACATCTGGCAGACAGCATGGCTACAGATGGATGCACCAGAAATGTTGGATGGCCGGGATAATTACTGACAGAGAAACTGTGCGTCAGTTGATGCAACTGATGGACAGCAATGGGGTAGATCTGCGAGCCCGCAACCGTTTGAGACGCCGTATGTATGTCAGCCGTGGGCCAAATTATGTCTGGCACATAGATGGATACGACAAATTAAAGCCCTATGGCATATGTATCAATGGTTGCATAGATGGCTTCTCGAGAAAAATAATATGGCTGGAAGCATACAAAACCAACAGTGACCCTCGGATTATCGCTGGATATTTCATAGATGCTGTGACAGAAAACAATGGATGTCCTAAAAAAATACGCTTAGATAATGGGACCGAGAATACCCATATCGCAGTGATGCAACAGTTTCTACGCAGCAGTGAGGATGAGAATGGTACACATAGCGTCACTTTCGGTCCAAGTACTGGCAATCAAAGAATTGAACGGTGGTGGTGCACCTTGCGAAATGAATGCACCCAGTTTTGGATGGACCATTTCGATCAACTGAAAGCAGATGGATATTTTGCTGACAGCTTTCTTGACAAATCTCTCATTCAGTTTTGCTTCCAAAATACCATACAGGTAGGCTATAGTTTTCATATTTTCATATTTTCACATTTTCTTATGCTGTGGCTACAGGCGTTCCAGGCTGTGAATAAATTAATTTAACTTGCACACTTGCGTATTCAACATATACACATATAGACAACCTCTGCGAATTCGATCATTAGCTGATTTCTTTTTCTTTGTTCTTTTCTTTCTTTTTAAAGGGCAATGGCATCATAAATGAGCGGGTTTACTGTATACATATTCTACATGTTAGTAAGAAAATATGCTTATTGAAGCAATGCACCACTTAACACAATTAAATCATGTGTAAGTTTGCATAAATTCTATGGGATTGGCTGTGCTCATGGCAGTTTAATTCGTTCAGACATGAGCAATTCGCATTGATATTAAACATTGATATTAAACATTGATATTAAACTGCAATTTATGTTTATTTAAAATATCTTGAGCTGCCAGACTCTTTGAAATGAATACCTTGTATTGCTTATCTTTAAGCAGGCTTTTATTTCTGAATAGGCCACGGTCTAAGCTTTAGGTATAGTCAATAGATCTTTTCTGGCCGTTTTAGCAACTGACTACTTAAAGTTTCAGTTTAATGATATACTGTGTTGCTGCAAAGTAGGCTTATTCACTGTGGCCCATTGTAACTTTACTGCATACCCTGTTTCCAGTCTGATTATTATTAAAACAAAGCAATGTACAATTTTCAAACAACATTTTTCACACCTTTCCCATTTTTTTGTTATGTAGGAGGAGCTTGACGAAATTGCAGCTGCATGGAATGACCATCGTATAAGACGTTCCAACAACCCTCGTGCTCCAAATGGCCGCCCCTCCATAATGTATGCGGTTCCCAGCCTTTATGGGGCTCAGCATTTCTTGCAGCCAGCTGATCAAATGAAGACTGACCTATGTCGAGAGGAATGTTGTTATAAGGACTATCCTTGTGATGAGGATGTGTTTCAATTATGCGTGGAACTTATGTCTGCACACAGCCTGGCAATGTCTGATGATCTGTATGAAATTACTGACCTGTATTTAAAACTTCGTCAAACTATTATTGATGGCATTGAGGAATGAAATGTAGGCTATGAAGAAGCATCAGTTTGAATGACGATACCTTGCAAATCTGACCGACATAAGATGTAACAATGTATAGGATTTGCTGTGATTGAGACTAATACAGTGTGGTGTAAATGCCTAATGCCTCAATTGTTGGGTTTATTTTTCATTGAGTGTATATACAGTAAATCCCCAACATTTGCGATGGTCATGTTACAAGAGGACCTGTGAATTGTGATAATTTTATGTAGTAAAAAATGCATAAAGTGCCTATTTGCTTCCCAAACACTAATTATATTTTTAACTCCACTTGATACCTTACCTTTAAAAATGTAAAGGTAAACTTACTGTACAGTGTACACTGAACTGCTGTCTCCCGAAGTGCTAGAATGTAAAGATGTTATCCCTGTAATTCATGCAAACATGTTTTCTTTGGTATAAGCAGTGTAAATACAGTAATAATATTATTTATAGCAATATAGCTACAGGGCTTTAAGAAGAACAAAATGAAAAACCCGAGAACACACAGTGAAACACGCCAGGTAGCTCCAGGGGAAACTGTGCCGATGCAGGAATTCTGGACTGCACCTCCCAGAGATGCGTCACAGGGCAGCAGACGAATCACGCTCTGGGATTGGCTACTTTCAAACCTCCCACCTCCGACTACAGGTATTTGACCATCCCATGACGTGCTCTTTGCGTTCTCTGGACAGTACAAAAATTGTATAGTTATATTTTATATGGCAGTGTAGCTGAATTTATGTTAATATTTGTTACAAAATTAGTAACTATTTTTCTTAACAATTTAGCACTAAAATCTATTAAAAAAATTATATGTTGCAACACACACAAAAACAACCCACATTGCTAGGATATCCGCCAATGACGCGAATTAGCTGGGTTTACTGTACTACTGAATGACTGACCTGCAGAAAGAAATAACTATTTCTAAATAAAAAAAATGGGAGACAAGCACACACACACACACACACCGACTGATTTGGTTACTTCTGTAATTGCTTTTCCAGATCATCTCTAAGGACATTAGAATCAGCATTGCCACATCTGACAATAACATCATTGGTATAACCCAACTGGCTACACACAGTAGTGTCTGTAAAATGTGCACAACCTACATGTTAACAGAACAGTACTTACAGTACATGAGTATTATAACAGTTGTGATGGTATAAAGCAACATGGTAACATACCATTTTCTTCAAACGTCTGTTTCCTTACATATATTGCCTCATGACACCTTTGTTAAGTATTCCACTGTGTTAAACAAACAAGATTATTTGGTATCTGAACTGTTAAAGAACATGTTTTTGATTGTTTTGATTCTCCTAGAATAAAAGAATCTTAAGCAACTGTAGAATTATAGAACCAGCATAAACAGACAAACAGTCCCTGATTAGATTATGTCCATTACCCACACTTTAGATTCTAACACCTTGTTCAGCTCAGAGCTAAAGTCAGGGTAGCTGTCATAACAGACTGACAGCTCCAGCACACAGCCACATGTATGTGCCACAGGTCTCCTCTGAAAACCTTGAATTTGGGTGAAGCCAATGATGATTTTCTTCCCCAGGAATAGATCTGATCCTGTAGAGAACCTGAGGAACAAACCTAGATGCTGTGTATCAGCATTCTTCAAGTATGTGGTTAGGTGCTTCTGAATGGCCCTCTGGTGGACATTCATTTCCTCTGGGAAAGTGAGAGATTTTACAAGCTTTCGCACAGTTGGTTGCAGGGTTTCGTATACTGTTGTAAGGTCCTGAAAGTTGTGCCGGGCTTTGTTGAGTATTTTTGTCCATTGTTCAATTACATAGGCAGGCTCTTGGACAAGTGTTTTGTGGGCAAGCTCCAGGAGGATTTCATTGGCATTGCTGGCAGTTGGCATCCTTCTGCACTGGTGGGTATCTAGGATGTCAATTAATTCTTCTTGGTCAACACTGTAAAAATCTGATGGCCATTATTCAAACAGCATACGCTCAGATTCAGGCATGTACTTGAGGAAATTCTCCACTATATCGCTCTTCACATATCCCAAGCCTGCTTGCTCTAATATGGCAGGTGCAATCTTCACAGGAAGATATTTTTCCCTCTCCCATCCAAAGGCAATTATTCGACCTACACTCTCCCACTGCTCTTGTCCAAAATCATGCCTTAGGAAAAGCACTTTATTGGCATTACCTGTTGTACACTGTTCATAGAATTCATTCCAAAATTCTGAGAGACAGTCTCTCACAACGCCTCCATCATCATATGCCCTCTCAGGTTTTCCATCTGGTAGTACAAGCTGGAATTTGATGTCAGTGTCTTGAATTCCCTCATCACAGAAATGTGCTATAAGCTCTGGTAGTACCTGCCCTCTGTGAACAACCAATATTCTCTTCACTCTCTCATTGGATGCCATAGTTGGTGGTGAAACAGGCAGTGAATCGTCCAAATTCTGCGGCTCACTTTCAGAAAAGTCTCCTAAGAAAACAATGTCGGTGGAATTCAG
>JBBPDB010098939.1:0-20000 GCA_037974465.1 Brachypetersius altus
TGGCCCTCCACCAGGGGGGCCCTGCACCGTGTGAGTGGTCGCAGAGTGTCTAGGGGTTCCCTACCCATTCCCTACACCTGTACCACATAGTGGGTGTAAATAGGTCAAATAGGTCAAAATAGGGGAAATTTAGACTATGTAGTTTCCCTTTGGCAACAATTGAAAAAATTCAAACATATTGCGTGTTAGGGAGGTCTAAGGAGTAAAATGCATGCGCTTATTTTGCAGGGAAAAATTTGGGATTAAACAGGTTAAATAAGATTCAGCTGATCACTAATCAGTCCCTCATAAAGCAGAATGAGGTATTTGTGTAGGTATTTAACAGACACTGGACTGGAGGGGTTTCACACTCGTAGAGATGCAGATTTAGTAATAAATTGCAGTGGACTGTAATTGTTTCCAGTAAATGCATAAATGCATTCTTCCGTTAGCCAGTAAAATTATTTCTTACAATAACTTTGGTGACAATGAAATCATTGAATGCAGGAAATGACCACAGATTGGTGGATGGTAGCTGATTGTGAAACAGAGCCTCATGGGATCACAGCTGGTTATATTTCAAGCTAGAGAGGCTTGAGGCGTGTTCATTCAGCATGGCAGCAGTTAAGAATAAGAGCAGGTGTTGCTGATCAGAACTGCATTTGAGGAACTTAGTTTTGTTTGTATTTTATCTAACAAGGTGAAATGGTCTAAATGTCCATGGCTTGTACTGGAGTATATGTATTATGTTAACAGATTATTTTGCATAAATATGTACTGTATCTGAATGTCAGTACACTAATGTATTTGAATGCCAGTGCACTAATGTATAAACCAAAAAGTTGAGAAACATGCAGGATGTTTTTGTTCACAATGTTTCTTTCACCGAGTTTAAACTGAATGGTTTTAATTCTTTGGGAGAATGGAGACCTCTACTATTCATCCCCTATTTATTGATGTTTTTGATATCTCTCATAGGAAACGCCATGCTGTTGTATGTTATAATATCCAACAGGTCTCTACATTCTCCTATGTTCGTACTGATTGGTCTCATGGCAGTAGTGGATTTGTTTGGACCCGTGCTTTTCATACCACATTTCTTGTTTAACCTTTTATTTGGCTGGAATGGGATTTCTCTGGGTGGATGTTTAATTCAAATGCTGTTCGTTCATTATTCTGGATCGTGTCAGTGTACACTGTTGCTGTGTATGGCACTGGATCGTTACTTTGCAATTTGCAGACCACTGTTTTATCACAAGCATATGGAAATCTGCAACTTTTTAAAGCTCATTATTGTGCCATTAATCAGAAATGCAGTTATGGTTACCACAGTGGTCTGTCTGGCTGGAAGACTGTCTTACTGTACAACAAATGTGATAGATCACTGTTTTTGTGAGCATATGGCATTGGTGCAGTTGGCGTGTGGAGACATTTCTATTAACAACCTGTTCGGACTTTTGACCGCTTTTTTGGTACCAACTGTGGATTTTGCTTTAGTTACTGTGTCTTACATGGTAATATTCATCTCTGTTCTAAAATCTGGCAAGACCCATTTGAAGGCTCTTAATACTTGTATTACTCATATTATTGTCATCACATTCACTATAACGTTTGCCTTGATGGCATTCATGTCTTATAGAATACATAATAATTTTTCTCCAAACAGCCGCATTTTTATAAGTACAATGTACTTACTTTTTCCAAGCTGCTGCAACCCAATCATTTATGGACTGAGAACAAAAGAGATAAGACAGAGTTTTCTGAAATTAATAAAGCATGTAAAGATCTTGCCCCTTTAATGTGTTGTTAATTGTAGAACTGTCGTTGGACACAGATTAGCAGAGTAATAGCTGTATAAGAATAATGTAATAACAAGTAATTTAGCAAAAATGTAATAAATAGTGCTGTATCTGACATCTAAATGGCTGTTGTTATGTATTAATGAAACTATGACCCATTTAAGTAAGCATTTTATTAAATGTCGTTACTCTATTTGAACTAGGCCTAAAAACATTTTCTTTTATTTACATTTTAAATGTTTTTTTATATATGTGACCATATTTCCATTTTACCTGGAGTCATGCCTGTGTGAGTGTTTAGCAAAAGAAAATGAGCAATTATTTCTAAACTCTCAAATAAGTAAAATCTGTATCTGAGTAAATCGGAGTAATTTCGTGAATTTTGACCACTCCTAGTGTTGTTTCTGATACTTTTATCTTTGGCATGATTTGCATTGGAAGTGATTTTGTCATTACAAAAATAACTAAAACTAAACGATGTCACATTACTGTCACTGGTATATTCTAAACCATATCAGTTCTGGTAAACAGAAGCATTTAACTGTCACGGACGCGTCCCGTCTGAGTCAAGCACCAACGCAGACTTCCATAAGTGAATCAGAGATAGGGTTTCATTAACTCGAAAACAGGTTACAACTGAAACAGACACAGTGGCCAAGCCTAAGTAGAACAGGGTACAGCAACACGCAATACATAAGGTAAGGGTAGGTGAGAGTATGCTTGCATAACTGAACATAGGACAGGGACTAATATAAATATAGAGATGCCAGAACTAAGAACCAAAAGGGACACAGCCAATGATGAGATGAATCAGTGCAGGTGAGGTGAGGTGATCAAGAGGTGACTATATACAGGTGAAACAGAACAGGCAATACAGTCCATGAGCAGAAGCGACCCCAGGTGGTCGCAGGCGGGTACTGGTCCTGGTTTCCGGTAGTACTGGCTGAGACCATGACATTAACTACTTAGAAAAACAATTTAACTTTTGTCTTTCCTGTTATGGTATTGTATTACATCAGCCATCTATATATATCTGGTTAATTAGCTTGAAATATAGCTAATTCTACAAATATAGTTTTCAAATTGAAAATATTGTCAAACCTGCTTGTTAACCTTAAAATGTTAACCTTTTTGATGATGCTGCTGCCTAAAAATCTGTTAGTTAATAAACTATATATGTATTTTATATAATTTACTTTTTGCTATTTCTAATTGATTACAGTTTCTCAAAATTATGGCCCAGGATCAATTATTGAAACAATGCAAGACATTTTTTTAAAATTGTTAAATTTTTAGATGAAAACAGTAAACGACAGTGTTAGGAAGGCCTCATCATTATGTCAATTGTGGGCCAATGTCAATATGCAATGTTTTTCATGTACATATCTGCCTTTGTCAATGCATTTACAATCTATAGAATTTAAAACTACAGTGATCTGGATTAACAATACAAAGAAACTTATATTTATTTCTCATGGGTTACAAATGTACCCCGCCTTCGCCCGTTGTAGCTGGGATAGGCTCCAGCCCCCCCCCCCCCTGAATGCAGGAATAAGGGGTAGAAAATGGATGGATGGATGGATGGGTAGACATTTAAGTGTAGTCAAGAATCATCAAAATATTCCGCTTGTGTAAAGTACAAACCGGCTAGAAAAATCTAGTCAATTCTAAACATCTTTCCAATGCTGATACACTTTTAAATGATCTCTCATATGATTCCAAAGTCATGCATTGCTAAATTCTTTTGGTTTTCTTTTCATTATTACTGTTGTTACTGTTGTTGCTATTTGTTAAAATGACATTTAACATAAAAAAGAATATTTAGAGAAAATGACTTGTGTGAAACATGCTGGTACAATTATTATTATTTTTATTGGCCAGTGTTGCAAATACGTGGATCTGGAGATGCACATGAAAGTGTTTAAATTTGGTTGTACATAGATTAGATAAGGTAAAGAGAATAATAAAAACTAAATAGCATTTCCAAGAGAAAAAGCAAAGTGTGGTTGTACCATTGTTCTGAGACATCCAAACATTTTGTTTTATGGCCAAAAATAAAGTGTTGTTTTGATATATATGAAGTAGCCACTGCTGGTGGATGGTAAATGTTTAACATTCATTCAGCTCAACCATGGAGGGGTGTGGCGTTGACCAAGTAATTTATGGTTAAGGACAGCTGAAAATGGATGGAGAAATCGGCTTTCACTCAAAAACTAATAAGAAAATCTTGCATAGCCATGTTCCCCAAATGATTACTATTAATTAAACCTATTAAACCAACAAAAAGTGACAAATATCCCTTTTTATAACTGACCTGCGCTCTTATTATGAGTCTGCTGTGTCTGTAGCTCTGCAGGACTGATTTGTTGCTCCGGCTGCCAAACCTGTCTCTCAAAGCCACAATACTCACTCTGAGAAACTCCCTCTCTCTCATATACACCGCCAGGATGACTCGCCCCAGCGCTCTCTCCCACCAAGCTTTATGGAGGCGACTCAACCACAGAAATTGACGCTTTAAAGCTGTTTCAGCATTTTTTGCATATGTGTGAACACTCCAAACAAACGCAGACCTACTGAAATCATATGAACAGTTTTCACCATCTAGACTTGCAGAAGGTAGATCACATGGTACACAGACAATAAAGAAATAAACTAATAAATACAAATGAATAAATAAACAAACACATACATAAATACATACAAATAAAAAAGCTTACATACATAAACAAAAAAAACAAACAAATAAATGATAACAAATATGTTCACATGGTAACCCAACATCACTTAGACATTTTGGTATTTTGGAGTACAATAAATACATAATCCGATATCAGTTTGAAATATCTGTCCAATTACTTTGATTAATTAATGTGAAGAAATGTTACTGCATTGAGAAGTGCGAGTGATAATTTTCTTTTCTGCAACATTTTGTTAAAATTTGAAATAGAAAAAAGATCCATACATAATCATTGGTTGTCAGCTTCATGGGGCAGCTTTCAGATTTAAAACGGTGACTGGTGTCACGGCTGGAACTCTAGTAGCCATGCCAGGCTTGTTTTTTTTTTCTGTTATGTTCTGTATGCCCTGATGCCAGCGTTTGCTGAGGAATCTGAGTTCTGTTATGTCATGTGTTATGTTCTGGTTACATCCTGAGTTTGCGCTGTATGGCTTTTTGGGTTTTGTTGTAGGAGTCATGTTCTGTTCTGTTCTGTCTTGTCTTGTGTGCCTGCTCTGTGTCTCCCTGCAGTCCTGAGTTCCCCTGTTTCCCCAGTGAAGTCCTTCATGTATTATCAGGTTAAAGCCAGACACCTTAATGCCTGTATATTAGGCCTTATGTACGGGTGAAACCTCAGGTTAGGCCTGGTCCCCTTTAGCTTGGTTCTTTCTCTGTCCAGTCTACATTCACGTTCTCCCTCCATGTTATCTTAGCCTGTTCCATATTCCCCTTTAGGTTCTCCTGCCTGATCCGTGGTCTTGTCCTCCAGTCGTGTTTCCCTGCCTGCTTTGTTCTCTCCCTCTCTCTGTCCTCTTCTGCCCTCCAGGTCCCAGCTCAGCCCTGTCCCAGCCTTACTTCATCCCTGGTTCTCCTGGTCCCCCTTCATGGTCATGCCTGGCCACTCATCCCTGCCCCGTCGATGTCCAGCCCTGGTTCCTCCTTGTTTGTCTTCCAAGTCACGTCCCTGCCTGCTGTGCCCCTGCGTTCCCTAGTAGACCTACTAGGGGTCCCCCTTGTTCCTGTCTGGCCCCTGTCACCTGTCTGTGGTTTTGTTTCTGTTAATTACCTCATGTTACCCATTGGTCATGTTCTCCTGAGTTCAGCTGTCTTGTGTTTCTGTTATTCCGGTGTTGTGTATTTAAGGTCTGTGTCTGTCGATGTTTCCCTGTCTGTCCATCGTCAGTGCCGAGCGTTTGTTCATGCAGGTCTCGTTGTGCTTCTGTCTACTTTTGGTCTTGAAGCCCTGTTCCCTGTTTTGGCCCACGAGCCCCTGTTTCTTTCTGCCCTGGTTTCAAGCCTGCTTTTTCCAGGAAAGCTCTCGATCGTGGGGGCTTATCCCCCACCATCGTGACACAAATATAAATTCAGCTAAATATAAATCAGTATAGGGGGCGGCACGGCCACATCAAACTGTGCTCTTTATTTTTTTATATATCTACTGTTTTGCATTTCTACTTTAGCGAGTTTGAGAGAATTCCATATTTTTACTTTAAAGTTACTTATTGTTTTTTAATGTAGCGTCTGGGCCGAGAAAGACAGGCTGACGGCCGCCTTCCATCGGACAGCCGTTCTTTTCCAGAACAGTCCGCCCCTGACTCATCTTGAGTGTTTCTCTTGATTTTTGTTTTTTAAACCTCAGTAGTTTTATTACTGCACTGTAAATTTAATTAAAAGAGGCTGCTGAGCTCAGTCGCCATCCAATGCCTGCTTTAACCAAGTCACTACAATATACTACAAGATGCTTCTAGTGAACTGTAAAAAATATTGGTGATTACCCATACATTTTACTGTATTCTTACTACTAAAAATGACACAAATTTATTACTGTATTTACGTCTGTATGGGCTTAACTTAATATTTTTGTTAAGGGTAATGTTTTAAACTGAGTTTAAAATTAAATTAAAATATTTTGGGAGCATATTTGGGGCATATTTAAAATATATAAAAATAGGCATTTTTATTCATTTTTTTCTAAAACACAACAACGTAGTTTTTCATTATATGCGGGTGCTCTTGGAATGTAACCCCACACATATATATATATGTTAGGTCTGCGTGTAAAATTTTACAGCATCAAACAAAAAGTGTGTGTTTCTTCATTGTGTGTGATGTGCTCTTGAACGTCCTGCACAGCGCTCACTCCATAGTCAAGTGATGCAATCATGTGAGCTTACACGCTAAAAGGGGTTAAGCCTGATAGTAGGTCTATCAGACAGATGACAGGGAGCTCTGTGCAGAGGTGGGGGGTGGCCGGGGTTGGGAGGGCGAGACGACCGACAGCTTGTGCCCTCGACTTTGTAAGCATGATATTAGCATAAGCCAGAAGGAGAAGATCATTTAAGGACACATTTCTAAAAACTTGCTGTGTCCAGAAGTTTTCAAAGAGCTTAATTGCACATTTAAGACCAGGGTACTTAAATGTCAGCCTATTGATTGAAATACACTTGGAGGGCTTTTCTTCACTGGATCAAATTCTCAGAACTCAATTATTTAATCTGTGGAGTCGGTTGCAGGTCAGTCCACTTGTCTTTCCCATGGAGTCAAGACCTATAAAAATTAGGCACAGGCCTAGTTCCCCAGTCATTCAAAAGTAACAATTGCTTTTGTGATGTCACAAAAACCAATACATACAGTTATGCTCCTGACCATTCCAAGTTACATGGGGTGTTTCAACATTTACTGCTATTCAAATGAGGCATGATACATGGCAGCCAATCAGAGCTCATCTACATACAGTATTCCTAAAGGCAAGGTAGCAATAACAGCACAAGGAGTAAAGAGAGTAGGAGAAATAGTGTAAAAATTGACTGTTTATGGAACATAAACCCACAAATGTATCTTATGTGGACCTTCAGGGGACTTGTTTGCATTACTTTTTTATATTGGTGTTTACCCAATGGCAGATTATTTATTTATTTTGCTTAATATAATAACTTCCAATCTCCATTTTCAGTAGATTTTTATAAGCCTTTGCAAAAAGCACGTACTACGACACACTGTTAACAAAACTGTTAAAAAAATGTATCTTTTAATAAGATTTTTTATTTGTTTGTTTGTTTGTTCAAATTCATATATTCATTTGCAGGTGATGTTGCATTCTTCAATTACACTTTTTAGGCCGTACGTGTATGTTTTTTTGTTTATATATGTGTTAATAATATACATGCACTCTGTAAACAGAGTTTTTTTGCATCATGTAAAATTGTGAGAGTTGTTTATGGTCCTGCATTAGGCTGGGTCTACATGCCTGGGATGTATGGGGGGCGGGGCAAGTTTAATATTTTACACTGTGTATTTGTACAGCTCATAGTAAGTCATGCTGTGTCCTAAACCATGTCTAAACCACTTTACTTAAGAGCTGGATGTACTTTGAGAGTCAGAGAAGGATGAAATGATTTGGGTGGCTATTGACTTCTAGTGTTAGTGACGTTAGGCTTGTAGCTCCAGTTCTAAAAGAAAGATGATACATTTAGACTCCACACATAATGGTCACTTTCACTTTCACTTCACATCTGGGGTCAGTGGAGCCCCCTGGAGGTCTGATTTACCACTGTTGTATTACATTTAAAGTCTTAGATGAGTTGGATTTGAATGCTAAGTTCATTTTGGAGGTTCTCCAGGGTTAAATACCTCGTTGTGAAGCCCAAATGTCTGACATGTTAACTCCTACAGAGCAGTGCATGAATAAATTGTGTATATTAGCTGAACATGAGTGGTCAGTTTGCCTCCAGAGTGTCCGGTGAACTGGCATGGACAGTGCTGATGAAATTTAATGCTCAGCTAATGAAAGGCAGGATTTCACACAGAGCGCCACAGTGGGATCACAATATGAGGCGCCGCAGTTCCTCAGCCGCAATCCAGCTCTCCAATTTTCTTCATTAGCCTCACAATGCTGAGGTCCCCAGTTTAATTTCCGGCTCTTTCTACATAGAACCTACTGCTCTCATAACACCACCGCCCTGCACCCCCCCAACGGCAGGCCTGTGAAGCAGAACCTGAGGGCCCAAGAGCAGCACTAACGGCTTTTATACAAGCTTCAGGAGGAAAAACATGATCTCACATGACCAGGGTCTGTGACCAGGGCTTTCAGGGTCTGTGACTCTAAACCTGAATTACATTTACTTGTGTGGTTTAAATTGACAGTCAGTGCAGATCAATTAATAGAAAAAGTCTAGTTAAAGTGTGTGGTGTGCAGTGTGTGCTGTGTGTGTAATGTAGTGCAGAGCAGAGGTACAGCTGTGGATGGTGACGTTGGCGTTTCCTCAATCTGTCAGTGGAGCTGGGCAGCGACAGTATGTCGCTGAAGCTGCTCCTCTGTTTGATGATCCTCTGATGATGCCATGCTGAGGATGCAGCGGATTGTCCATAATTGTCAGAAGCCTATTCTGCGTATGTCGCTCTGCCATTGATGACAAACTGTGTAGCTCTGTGCTGACAACATAACCCACCTTCTTCACCATTTTGTCCAGTCGTGAGGCATCTTTCTTCTTGAGGCCACCACCCCTGAAAACCTCAACAGTCTGGTAAAACATCTGCAGCTGTTTTTGCAGATGTTGAAGAAAGCCAGCCGTCTGAGGAAGTAAAGTCGGTTCTGTCCTTTTCTGCACAGAGCACCCAGTTCGTCAAGCAGTTGCATTCCCAGGTATTTGTAGGTCTGGACAATCTCTACAAAGTTCCCCTAGTATTGTTTCCAGCTTAAGGTGAGGTTTGGGCTGCCTGAAATCCACCACCATGTCCTTTGTCTTGGATGTGTTTAGGTGCAGTTGGTTGGAGTCACACCATGATACAAAGTCCTGGATTAGCTTCCTGCACTCTTCCTCCTGTCGATTCCTTATACATCCAACATAGCAGTGTCATCTGCAAACTACTGCACATGGCAGTACTACAAGTTGTATTGGAGGTCTGAGGTGTACAGAGTGAACAGTACACCTGATGTGCTGGTCACAGTATCTGACCTACAGTTCCCTAGTCAAACATACTGAGGCCTTTCAGTCAGGTAGTTTGTAATCCAGTCCACTAGGTGCAAGTCTACTCTCATCTCGGTCAGTTTGTCTCTGAGCAGCATAAGCTGGATGGTGTTGAAGGTGCTGGAGAAGTCCAAGAATGTTATTCTCACTGACCGTTGCCCGAGAGCTCCATGTAGCAGATGGATAAGAGCATCATCTACTCCTACCTCCTCTTGATATGCAAACTGCAGAGGGTAGAGGGCAAGGCAGACATGGAGCTGCAGGTGGCAAATCAGCAGCCACTCCATGGTCTTCATCAGGTGTAACATCATGGTGACTGTAGTCATTCACGTCTTGTTTTCTTCGGGGCTGGGATAATGCAATGATGTTTTCCACAGCTGAGGGACCCTCCCATAATCCAGGCTCCGGTTGAAAATGTGCTGGAGAGGATTTCCCAGCTCCATTGCGCACGCCATCAACAGCTGTGGAGATACTCCATCTGGGCCTGCTGCTTTACTGGGATGAAGGCTCATCAGTACACCACACACCTGTGCCACTATGATTATTGGTGGTGGGACATTGTTCTCAGTTGTAGAATCTGTTGGTCTGGAGATGGAGATAGCAGAAGGATGGGATGGGAGTGCAGTGCTGTGGGATGTGAGCGGTTTAGGGTGGTCAAACTTGTTGAAGAAGTGGGGGGTCCCCTGCCTCGAGCTGCAGTCGCTGATGGTCTTCATTCCATCACATACCTTCTTCATGCTGTTGGGCAGCAGCTTCTGCTCTATCTTACTCCTGCACTTTGCCTTCTCCTCCCTGAGCAGTACAGTTTACGAACCTTGTCAAGCAGTTTCAGAACTGTGCCAGCACGGAACATTCACAAGGCAAGAAGTTCCTTACTTGAATAAACGAGTCTTGATGTATTAAGGTCCATATCTATAAGATATACCAGTGAAAGAAAAATATGAAAATATGAGGAAAAACAGAAAAAAAACCACACAGACATGGAGCTGCTGGAAGGGCTGACACTCGCTGTGTCATCGGAATATTAGTTAGATTTTGATTTAGAAGTAAACCTAGTGAAGGACGCTGTGGGTTATGGTGAATTTTATGAGTTTAGATTTAATATTCTTGTCTTACTGAGTAATTACTGACTTAGATGCCTTGATTTATATTAACATTTTGTATCAATATTTTTGTACAAATATTTTCTCTTTCCTTTTCCACCCCTGAGTTTCATCACATCTTTGCAAACTGCTGCTAATGCAAAGGATGACCTCAATAAGCTTAGAGAAGAACTTTTGAGGGTGAATTCGTCTTAAAATGCAAGAAAACAGCACACAAACTACTTTTTTAGAGTTAAAACATTGTTTATAAAATATCTCAATGTCCTCAATAATGTGGTCTGGAGTGTGAAAGTGTAAAATCTTTCCACTCTCTTATAGACTCTCTTATACTGATCCAGAAGGAGGGAATGTCCGGAATATCTAGAATGTCAAACGGCAGCAGAAGCTTGAACACAAACTGCAGTCAAAAGTGCAGAAACACCATCTGTCAGGGATTTGTCTCACAGCACCGCTGCCACCATTGAGCGAAAGTTTAGAGTCCCTGTTGTTGTCAGGTGGGAGTTTGTTGACAACGGACTCACAGCCAGCTTCCAATCTGGATTCCGATCAGGCCTCTACTCTGGCTCCAGCCAAAAAAACAAACCAATTTGTCTCATGCAGGACTGTGTGGGTGATTACTGCCTTTCAGAGTATAGATTGCACGTTAAGATCGCCTTCATGTCAACACATACCTTTTCTTTTTGTCTCTAGCAGAGAATTCGAAATGGGCTGTTTTGGTCCTCAATAAACAAGCTTTGGACATTTGAATGATAACGATGTAGTTGAACACATTCAAAACTGTCACGAACACCAGGTCAGGTGCAGTCAAAGGGCACCGGAAATGACTGCACGTCAGGCATAAAAGGAGGAAGCAGGTGGTAGTCACTCGCACAGACATTGAAGTCGGATGCTTCAGTCCTACATGTCCCCAGTCCTAGTTCGGTACCGGTACTGTGAGTACTCTCGCTCCTCTGAGCTAACCGTATCTAATCCTGTGTGTGCGAGTGAGAACGAGTGCGAACCTCAACTCCGCTTGGACTAAAACACGTGGTTCACCCACTCTCCCGTGCCAGTCACACTAGAGCTCTTCCGCCACGTGACAAGGTTGTGTTTCGGTGTGTCCAGGCAGTCATTTCTGCCCATCGTGACAAAAACCTCAGAAAGACAATGACAGAAACGACCTGCTTCAGGATTTGCATCTGGATCAGGATCTGAATTAAAATCTTAATCTATAATTGGATCCTGGATATGAAACTGGAACTGGAACTGCAACTGGAGTTTTAACTGAATCTGGATCTGGAACTAGGACTAGATCAATATGTGGAAAAGAAAATTTAGAATACAATGTTGGCTAAAAGTAATATAATGTTTTAAATCGTATCTAGTGATGAAAATGTTTTAAGCCTTCCAGAGGAGGGCGAGGTCAAGGTTGTGCCGGTTGGAGAAATCCTTTGCAGATCATCGACACAGAATCTGCATTGAAAAGCCATTGAATAAAGTGTGGAGCTGAAGTCCTTGTTATTTCCACCCAGAGGAGAAGCAGCGCTGGCAGACCAAATGGAGCACGCGTCAATCAAACGTCAGCTGTAATCGAGTCAGACTGGAGTCACCCTGTTACTGTCCAGGAAACCTGCCTCGGATCAGCCAGCCATTCATGCATGTTGGAACGGATTTAATTCGGCACAGACATGAATTTCAATCACAGACATGCGAGGAATCTTCATGCATCTGTTATTAAATTAGGCGGGCTGAGGGTCAACCTGCTGGCTTCATTTGCTGTTGCTTCAGCAACATATGTACTGAGAGGGCTGCAGTACCTGAGTCCAGACTCGTCTTAGATTTGGCTTGTCAAACATTGTAGTTGGCTCCAACTAAGTCAGACAGATTTAAAAACAGGACAAAACAGGAAGTGCCTCCTTAACAAGCCGAGAACAGATGATGAAATTACTGATTACTGGGCTTGTTCAGAAAAAAGCACCAGATAAATTAATTCGGTGTTAGTGTAAAGTGTCAATTTGTCATACGTGAACACACCATTTATTAAGTGAAACAGCAAGCAGCCAGGAGCACAGTGTCCAGTGAGCAGTGCATGGGCACAGTACCTTACTCAAGAGTAGCCACTAGCAGCCCAGGGATTGAAACCCATGACCTTCTGATCACAAGCCCACCAGCTGCGCCAAACTGGCATTGGCCACACCAGAATCAATCACATACAAATATTAATCTATACTTTTTTAAGCACCATGTTTCTTTAGCATTTATCTTTATCATCTTCATCTGGGCCACAGGTAACATGGGGACTAGTGAATGGAGTGAAACAGCTCTTAAAATGAATAAACTAGTGTAATGTGATCCTACAGTTATATATGACTGACTGTGGCTGCAGATACCAGTGAAATTTTTTAATTTAAAGTAGAAGATGTCACCAGTAGCACACACACACCATGTCACCAGTAGCACACACATACTATGCACACCATCACACATGCGCACTATAAACAGAAGGAAACACACTTTATAAACAGGCCAGGACTCGTACCTGTCTGGATTCAGTCTTGACTCAGACTTGAACCTCTTGGGATTGAGTCTTGACTTGCTTTATAGTTGGCTTTGACTCAGATCTAACATCTTTGGACTTTGCTTTTTCTTTGAGTCAATGCCTCTTGACTTGGACTCCAACCTATGTGGACTCAGCCTTGACTTGGACTCCAACCTCTTTTTGACTATGCCTTGATACGCCTTGAAGTGCATTGAACTCTGTCTTGTTTTGGACTCTTTTTGGACACAATCTTGTGTTTGATTTAAACCTCACTCTGTCTTAACTATGACTTAACTATCTTTGTACTTGACTTGAATTTAAACCTCTGTGGATTCAGTCTTGATTTGGACTCAAACCTCTCTGAATTCTGCCTTGTCCTGGCCTTGACAAAGGTGGTCTAGTCCAGTGGTCCCCAACCTTTATTTCGTCACGGAGCGGTTTAATATCAGAAACTATTTTCACGGCCCGGCCTTTAAGGAGTGGCAGATAAATGTACGTATACGTATTTAAATGATACGCATAAAAATTGGGATATTTAAAAAATATAATAATGGGGTATCTTTAAAATATAATAAGCGTAAATCCAATGTTTACTCGCAGCTTTATTAACAGCATTTTCATAACAACGAGCCGACAACAGAACACGGATAACATCCACAGTTTTTTTTTCTGTGCAGCCCGCGGACCGGTACCGGGCCGTGGGTCATGTGGTACCGGGGCTTGGGGACCACTGGTCTAGTCTACAGCTCTGATGCTGAGCTGTACAGCCAGCCAAGGTCACTCGCCTGGCCATTTGTGTACCGCTACCTCGACTGAGTCACTGCAATAATCGGCGGCCGCTCCTCCCAGCGTGGGATGAGGGTGTAATTGTTTAGTAAAAGAACTAAGAAACATCAGCTTGGCCATTTGAGTGGTCTGGAGATTTACTTTCCAAGAAAATTAAATAAGCAAAATATCAAATTGCATTAGTAAGAGTCCGAAAGGGCCACAAATCAGATTTGGTTTTGTTTTGAATGGGAGGAGATGGGTGCCTGAACGTTGAAAGCGATGAAAGATGATATTCACAAAGGCAATGTTCGGGGGCGTTTTGATCATTATTTTTTCCATCAGAGCGATTCTGCAGAAGAGGCCAGCAAGGCCATCAGAGATTTTTCCTGTAAGGCCATGCCAACAAACTCCAACTGTCTTAAAGCCCCCTATACACACTTTAAAGCAGTATGCCAGCTTTACATACATGAAAACATTAAGTAAAGTATAAATAAATAAAAACATGATGTAATTAATTATTAGTTATTGATTTCATTTCAACTTCATAAGAACAGTTAAGATGTATTGTGATACAATTAAGATGAATTAGCATGACTAAAACGATCAATAATTAGAATTAGTTCAAATGAAGGGTCTGAAGGGTGGCAACTGTACACATGAATAACACGTATTCTTCAGCTCATAACATACATTTTAATGTTTTTCCTACTTTTTTCCGAATTGTACTAATTGTATTTGAATGAGCTCACATAGTCTCCACATATGTGCTTTATATGATGTCCCAAAAACAATCATCAGTCATTTCACAGTCATTTCTACAGTCATTAAACAGGCTACTTTGTTACTGTGCCTTTAAGTCAGGGGCTAATATGGTGTGTTGGAGGATGCTTATGAAGCTATTAGCTTAGGTGACATTATAAAATTGGCAAGTTCAAAACAGGCTGTTTCTGCAGATTAATATCTATTTATAGACTGAACAGATGGGATTAGTGTACATTTGGGAACTCTGGCTACATTTTCACACCACGTAAAATTGTTTCGTTTTTAAAAAAATAGGAGGGGATGGTCCTTTATATGGCTCCTTTAACCCTTCAACTACTAGTAACTACTTTCCAGTAAAGTGTTCAGGATTACAGTCGATACACCGTCATCTTTACACAAAGTTTTATTTTTATACTTTTATACAGTTTTGTACTCAAAACTTTGGACTTTGCTTTGTCTTTGAGTCAATGCCTCTTTGAACTCTTGTTTTGGACTCTTTTTGGAAATAATATTGTCTTTTCTTTAAACCTCACTCTGTCTTAACTATGAATTAACTATCTTTGCACTTGAATTTAAACCTCTTGATTTAGATTCAAACCTCTCTGTACTCTGCCTTGTCCTGGCCTCGACAAAGGTGGTCTAGACTACAGCTCTGATGCTGAGCCGTACAGCCAGCCAAGTCACTGCAATAATTGGCAGCCGCTCCTTCCAGTGTGGGATGTGACCGTAATTATTTAGTAAAAGAACTAAGAAAAATCAGCTATACTCAAAACTTGGGCTGCATCCCGACAGCTGATGCACCAACTGACAGATAGAGCAAGCACCATGCAGGACACTCAAGAGTAGCCTACACAATTAATATTTTGAAAATGTACATCTTTCATTTAGAAAATAGATATATTTACAACATCAAATAAACGTCAAGTGGTTGCTGTCTGTATTACCACAGCCCTGAAACCGTGACTCAACAGTCAGATGAGGAAACCGAATAAAAGATCAAAGTATACAAAGTAATGGATTGTTGAAATTTAGTGTGAAACGCCTGCACACGAACAAGAAACTGACAAACTGTTAGAAAAGCCCCACTAAAGAGTTAACATGTCCAGTGTATTATTTATCACTTCAAATATTCTCAATAGCATATGCATAGTAAAAGAATAGCACGGTTAAAAAGGGTTTTTATGAGCAATGAGCCGCTTATAACATGTCAAAGCATTATAGTGATCATTATAGTGTGTGAACATCTGCACATCATTTAATCATTTATTCCAAAACATAAACAAACAAATAAACTAACAAAAGCCAGAAAGAGGTCATCTTAGACCATAGCTCTCTCTCTCTCTCTGTCTCTCTCTCACTCTTTTTTCTCTCTCCTCTCTTTCTCTCACTCTCTCTCTCTCTTACTCTCTATGAGGTGTGGTGGGTGGATATGCTGAGGCATGATGTTCTGCGGTTCCACATCACAAACGCTAATATTATTCTCCTCTGATGCTCACATTCATCACGGCTCCAGTCTGGAAACGCCGACTTCAGAATTGCCACAGAGACGTTTCAGTCTATCACTTTCCAGCCTGAAGTGTAAATAAGAGAACACAGTAAATATTAAGGACTTATTTATTGTAACTGATTTTAATAAAAATTATAACTGGGGTCATACATACACAACATACATTTGTGTTATGAGTCACCCCTCATTTTTTCATGTTTCCATATCTTATCTTAGGCATTCTGAGTAGATTAAAGAAAATAAATAGCAACAAATACTTTATTGTAAGGTGTGGCACCCTCAGTACGCTAGATATAATATACTCGCATAAACATGCCCATATCCACAGTCAGAACAATTATTAAAAAGTTTACAATGACTGGAGCTGTGACGAACAAGGCCTCGAGTTTATCTTGCCATCACACACAGTGAGGAAGACGGTTAGAGGACTGCAGCAAAGAGAGGCAGCTTTGGTCAGATGAGACTAAAACTGAGCATTTTGGCAACAAACACTCCAGGTGGGTCTGGCATAATACAAAGGATAAATATATGGAAAAGTACCTCATGCCCACTGCAAAGTATTGTGGATGATCTGTAATGCTTTGAGTCCATTTCTCGTCCAACAGCCCTCGGAAACTTGTTAGAGTGCATTTCATCAGACACTAAATCTTTTTCGATGGCCATCTCAGTCCCGAGACCTAAAACCTGTTGGGTGAGCTGAAGAGGAGAATGCATAAGAGAGGACCATCTAGAGAGATTGGGCAAAGATGGCATGATCAAAGATCCCTCTCTCTGTATTCTGAACCTTGTGAAATGTTATAGAAGTGCTGTCCTATTAGCAAAAGGGGGTAGTAAAAAGTATTAAAGCATGGTTTTCTGTGATTAAACGTGATTATTCTCGCATTGTTAAACGCAAAATTAAATAATTCATTCAAAAATAGTGTATTGCGCACTTTTATTTTTAAAGTACTGCTATATGAACAAAAGTGCAATAAAATTTGGTTTGCAAACACTTTAAACAGATAAGGGCCTTTTTAACAGCAGCGTTCCCTTTAACACAGTAACACAAGTGCGGTTCAAATATTCAAATATTTTTGTAAATCTCAACTTAAACATTAATGTAATCAAATCAAATATAAAAACAAAGCTACTTGGCAATGCAGGGCATTCACGTTTTATCTAGTTTACTATAGAAAAACAAGCCATTCGATGAAGGAAGAAGGAATGAGGGACTGCTTTTCAAACTTTCTGAAAATGATACTAATAGGAACAGAGGTCCGTTGCATGCACTGGTCTTAAAGGCACCGTAACTAAATCAGTCTGTTTAAAGACTATTCAAAGATGGGAAAATGATGATGTAGAACTGAGTTATGACTGTTGATCCTGTGAAATCAGACTACTGCGACACATAACAGACATCTAAAAAAACTAAGAAAGAATGAATTCATCTTATATAACATCATTATTATATTTAAATAAAGAGGTTTGGGGACTTGTGTTGTCACCATTCATTCTAAATCTGAATCTGTGCTTCACCCCACCACACACACACACACACACACACACACACACACACACACACACACACACACTTTTTTTATATTCCAGTTTGCACTCTGAGCTTCCACTTCTGACCCTGCTTCTATTTTTTTGTTCGCTTTACTCACATTGCTCAGAAGTGAGAGGTCATTTGTTTGGGCATCGCTTGCCTCAACAATAAAGTGTTGTTTTGTTCATTTTCTAATATAAATTAACGTTGTCGTTTTTCATCTTTGCGCCAAATTGTCTAGGAAACAGTCATAAATGGACAGATCGCTGCCGCTATGCTCCAGAGAGGAATTTTATTCAGGAGGTGATTGAGGGTCTTTTAAGCACTGAATGCAAATGGCTTTTGATAATTGGCGAACTGAGTCTGCAGCTCAGTGTCCATTCCACAGTCTTCACTGGTTGGAGTTTTTTTTTTATAAAACTTTCACAGACTTCATTAAATTGGCTGATATAATTCTCTTAAACAAGCCAGACCGATAACAGCCCATCAGTTTCTGTTAGGCAGCAACGACGGGACGTTCTGTGGTTTTCTTACAGCAGCATCAAAAGCAGAACACAGAATGTGTTTCACAGTTTGTGTGTGTGTGTGTGTGTGTGTGTGTGTGTGTGTGTGTGTGTGTGTGTGTGTTGCTTCTGACTGGACTACTTGTGGTTCATGAATAATATAAAAATATGTAAATATATGTATAATGTATAAAAGAGCTGGAACTGGGCATTATTTTTTTATGAAACTTTCAAAAGAAAAATATACACTCGAATATAACCGCACATAACACTGTCAGAATTGGCTGTAATATTACAAAATTCTGTCCTAAACCAGCAGTACCTCAACATAATTCTGTTTGAACTGACTGTAATTCTAGAAAATTCTGTCTGAACTGGCTATAGTCGTATACAATTCTGTCTGTACCAACTGTCGCCAATCCAACTGTAGCACAACTATTTTTTCCATTTCCCAACCCAAATGTAGTCCAAACACATCTTCCTAAACTACACTGTAGCACAACAAAATTATGTTCCAACCCAACTCTAGCCCAAAAAACTGTAGCCCAAAATAACTGAAGCCCTAATCTGACAGTAGACTCAAAAATGATGTCCCAGCCTAAATGTAGCCTCACAAAATAATGTCCAACCTCAGCTGCAGGACTTTGGAAATGAAATAAAGCTCCATTGTCCTGGTGATAGGAATTTGCAGTCTATTAGGATACTCTAAAGCAATGGTGGCAGCCATTATGAGATCATCAATAAACAAAATAAAGTAAAAATAGCTTAAATATCAGCTGCCCAGAACTGAGCTTTATTCCCCTCTTCACTGAAATCTATCAAGAAACATCTTGAAAGGATTTGGTTTCAGTGAAGTTGAACTAATGAGCTGATCTCCTGGCAGCCTCAGGGCCAAGAACCCGGGCAACTCCAACACAGCTAGATTAAACTCTTTTTAAGGTAATAAAAGTAAAACAGTAAAAAGGAAAGAAAGGGAAGACCTTCAAGAGAAAAAGCAGGTTGAAATACATTGAAAGCAAGAGATACACTTTAAGAGGATTAACTATAGGCAGGTACAATTTTATTTAACCCTTCAGGAAGTAGTGCCTCATGGTTGTGCCACCTTTCCATTACAGTGTACTGTCACACCATCGTGATCTAACACTGGAGACTCAGGATAATAGTCAATATGTCATTGTTTTTCACTCAGAATTTTATATTTCTACTTTTATACATCAGTTACTAAAAAACTCAGACTGCATCCCAACAACTGACGCACCAACTGGCACACAGAGGGAGTGATGCGCAGGACACTCAAGAGCACAACCCACACGACCAAGAACCACACACTGTTTGATGCTGTAAAACAAATCTTTACATTTTGCGCAACTATTGATCCACCTGACACTGGTGCAGAACAGCTGTTTTGGGGATACGCCTTTTACAACCATCTTTACAGAAAATGTATCATCCCCCCACTCTCATTCATGACTATTAGGAACTGTAACCATAGAAACCCTAGCTTGTGCTGTAGTACCACAAACATACTCATCATTTTGGGTCATGATTCAAAGTCAAACAAGTCACACAGGCATTGAGTCGAAATGGAGCAAATACAAGAACACTTTTAGTGTGGAATGCTGACACAAAAGCAACACAAAACTCACATAGCAACAAGCAGTACTAATAAAAACTCATCACCAAAGAATTAAAGGCACCTTAAGGGTGCGGGTGAATGTCAGCGGGTACACATTTTTAAGGTGTGAGGGACTTTAAGAGAAAGTCTGAGAAAAGTGGGAATATTCAAGGTCCATCAGGTTCAGACAAACTGTTCTGGCATTAGAAGAAACCAGAAGGACAAAAGGGGGTGT
>JBBPDB010098994.1:0-24878 GCA_037974465.1 Brachypetersius altus
TACCAGCAAATCCAAAGCAGAAAAACATTAACACTATAAAGGCTAAGTGTTTACTCACTTATCGCATGTGATATCGCCATCGCATTTGTTATAATTAAAATATAGATAACATATAAAATATAGATTACAATTAACATAAATAGATTACATAGATTACTGACCCCAATAAAATCCTCTATAACCTGACAATAGGTGCATTGTTAAATAAAGTTAGGCAAGGGTGTATAGAGGTAAAGTATGACACACACTAATGTAGAGATTGAGAAAGAATCTAAATCAACAAGGGGAGATCCAACAGAGTGGGAGAGATGAAATGGAGCTGATAAAAGACAGAAATAAACTGTGAGAAACAGTGTAATAAAATAGTGGAGCGCATGTTAGAGGGAGAGAGAGGTGTGTGGAGAGGAAACTGGTGCATAAGAGTGTGCTCTCCCTGGGACATGTGTGGCCAGGGGAGGGAAAGAGGTCAGCCATGCTTCCCTGGGGACACTTTTAGTCACACATTTGAATATCAGCGACTGTCATTAAAGAAAGCAGTAAGGAACGACAGTAGCTCTGCAGAGATTAGCTCTAAAACTGAATCTCCTGGTTCTGCAGGTCCAGCCATGAGTGTTTCCCGTTCACTGTTAGCTGCACAAGCATTTTTTAAAGGGTCTATATTATGAAAAACTAAATCCCAAAAACAGCCAACACACTTCAGTATATGGAAGCCCACCTGTTCATGCTAAAGGTATAAGAAGTGTTTCAGCCAGGAATGTGAGAAACAGCTTGTTTAATTCTAACAAGGGCTGCACGATATTAGGAAAACATGTGATATGCGATAATGGTGTTGAGTGTTGCGATGGCGATTTCACATGCGATAAGTGAGTAAAGAGCCTTTATAGTGTTCATGTTTTTCTGCTTTGGGTTTGCTGGTAACAGAGACTCCAGACACTGACTAGTCTATACAGAAACAAATGAAATGCAATATTTCCATTCCAATGTGTTTTTTTAAAGAATTTACTTAAACAGAGCATTTAATGCCTCCCATAAAACGTTTGAACCATTGAGCATTGATGAAAAATATTTTTTTGAATAATTTTAAATCTTAAATAAATGTAAACATAATTTAAATTATAGTAAGTTCTTAGCCAGAAAAAAATAGCAAAAGGAACAATCTATAACAGCAGCACAGAAGATGAAGAAACTGCCCAGTGATTTTTTTGCCCTCTTCTCTGTGGCACTGGGTGAAGAGTTTTGGAAAAACACTATTTATTGGAGTTCAGTCTATATTGTGCAGCCCTAGAACACGACCCAAGACACTCTACACAATGGCATGCTTTTAACTTTGTGGACGCAGTTTGAAGGTCCTTTTCTATTCCAGCATGACGTGTGGGGGACAGTACCTTGTTCAAAGTTAGCTCAGGGATGACACTAGCAGTGCTGGGATGCAAGTATGTCATTTAGTGTCTCAGAAAGCACATAAACAGCCCATTTGAGGTTATTTAACAACTAAATGTGGTTTGAGACACATGTTAGATGATTCAGGCATGCAGTTTTCAAAGTGATAACTGTTCTAAAATGGGACAGAAGCTTTCATTATGCTAGCTACGTTAGGCTCATAGCTCCAGTGCAAAACAAACAAACAAAAACAGATTAGGACACTGGCCATGTTTGGAATGACGTGAAGCTTCACTTTAAATTTATCACAAATATATCCTGAAGGCATATTTTTATCACTGATGTTCTTTTCCTCTTCTCTCACCTTGTACACATGTCTCCAGTTCTTGTCATCATTGAGGCGCTTCCACAACATGCTCATAATCTCGTTGCACGCAACAACATTGTAAGTCAGATCTGAGATGTCAGACATCTGCGAGCTGGACGGCCCCCATGGGTCGTTGGAGGTCGCCTCCCTTACCTAGGAAACCAAAAACCCAGAAACAAAAAAGGGAAAGTTTAAACACTCTTTCAAACACTTGTTTATGGACAATTCAGGGATGATGTTAATGATTTGGCGTTAATGACAGCAGAATGAGGTGCTAGTTAAAAGAAGAAATACTTTTAAACACAAAGAACTAAGATTAGCACGATGAAAGTGACATGTTTGATTTACATGCCATTTATAGCACATGTTTGATAAAGTCCCAAAGACTTATGTGTTTTGAATTTATATTGTTTTAGAAAATTTTAGATCTATATTTTTACATTTTTACTTACATTTATACTTATATTTACTTGCACTCATTTTTTAAATTTTATTTGTGTTTCAGAAAATTTCCAGATTTCTAAATAAAAAATGTACTTATTTTTTTTTTATAATGTTTGCACAGTCTATGCATGTGACAAATAAAGAATCTTGAATCTTGAATCTGGGGGAAGGTCCCTCAAGGGGAGTTTTTGTTTTAATAGTTTCAAAACAAAAACTCCATAGAGAGACTGCAGCTGTGAATTCTGTGACTTCTGTCATTTATACACACAGTAATCCCCCCAATCTTTTTTGGTATAAAACATCTTCATTTGTGCAAAACTCTCCTGAACTCTCCTGTACCAAAATGACAAGACAAGTATGAAATAATGAAAATAATGAAATAAGGTTGTATTAAAGAGACAAACATTAGTTATGTATAACAAACTACACATAATAAATACAAATTAAAGAGTACTGTGTTGTAAGAAAGAAAGCTTTGTCTCACCTTAACCTCAGCTTCAGAGAAATTCTGAACGAGGTTCTTCAGTGTTCTGCGTAGCATTGACTGAGTCATGGTGCTGGATGTGTGGCCCACGAAGAGCTGACCAGAGAAGGCAAAGGAATAATGAGGAAACAGTAAAAGCAAAAAAAAAAAAAAGAATATTTTTCTTCCCTCCCATACAGTAAACAATTAATTAGCACTAATAGGAGTATTGGATTCACTCACATGAATAGTTTACACCACAGCACAAGGATATGCACAGGGATACACTCAAGTAAAAAAGATACTGAACAGATATTTAGATTCAGCTGATATTTTATTTTGTCTCTATTGTATTTCAGGAGAGCAGAATGTTTAGGTGATGGCAAAAGGTCTGTATTTTTCATTTTTCTGCATTTGGAAACCTACAGCAATGAATGTGATTTCTCTACAGTGACAGTAAGTACATTTTATAAAGGTTTATTGGGTTGATTGATGTGTTCACTGAAAACAGCAGATATGGGCATCAGACTACAAATGCCCTCTGTAGAAGCACAGGTTCAAATCCCAAGACTGCTAGTGCCACCACTGAGGTACCTTTGAGCAAGATACCCCACACTGCTTCCTGGTCACTGTGTTCCTGGCTGTCTGCTGCTTCACTCAGTGAATGTGTTCAATATACAACCCATGAGAACAATTTCAGGCTGTTCACATTCATGTATGACAAAATGGACACTTTAAACACTTTCTAGATATATTTGTGCACATGAATGTCAGAACTGATGTCTAGGCTTTGGGTTAGGCGTTGGCTAGTTATTATTTGGACAGTTGTTGTATAGATGCTCTGACTGCAGTATCTTGGTTAAATAGTTGACTCAGATTTAAGCTGTTTTTCAGTCGTGAAACAGTCGTGGAATTCTTAAGCACTGATGTACATCACTCTGGATAAGAGCGCCAGCTAAATGCTGTAAATGTAAATGTATCCTTCGTCTGAGCAGCTTCTCCTTAACCAGAGTCAAGGGGGGAGCTGGAGCCTATCCCAGCAGTCAAAAGGCAGAGAGACACAGGGCATACAGACAGACAAACACACTCAGACACACAGACACATCTAGAGGCAACCTAAGATCTCCAATTCGCATATCTTTAGACAGCAGGAGGAAACCAGAGTACCTGGCGGAAACCCATACAGACACAGGGAGAACACACATAGAAAGCACCCTCGAACGCCCTGATCAGGAATCGAACTCAGGACCCTCTTGCTGTGATCCCAGTGCTTCCTCCTGCGCCCAGAACTATCAATAATCCTAAACCATTAGACACCATACTTATTCCTTTCACCTGTTATGCAGTGTAGTTATGGTCCTTACAGGTGGACAACTATAGTCAACAAATCCTCCCTCTTTTACGGACTGCTCACTCCATGTGTGCTGCTTTATTGCAACATCTGAGGTGTGAGGTGATGTTCTGCAAAAACAGAAATCATTTCATTATAGTGATTCTGACTGTGAATGCAAAAAAGCACGTTTAAGATGAAGGCAAGTGTTCAGATAAGATGAAGTCAAGGATCCATGAATTGAGGCAGCCTAATTGCGTGACCAGGGTCTAATTTTCAGCCCATGGGCCAAAATCAAAGACCTAATTTGCACACGACGCAGAATTTGAGATGTAGTACACAAATTCCTGCCTTCGTGTGCTGTTGATGTAGGAGCGTATTGAATGACAGAGAGGCTGCAGGAGGGACACACCACCACGGTACTGCAGTACAGAGGAGGGTAGAAGTATCTGGTAATGGTTGTCTGTGTAGTGATGAAGCTGCTCAACACAGACAGACATTCAAAACCTCAGACCCTTTTCTTAGGAATAAAGATATGGAGGCCTGGTCTGTGGCCTTCTATCTCTCTCACAGAATCGCTGAATACTGATCGCGTCCTGACAATTTGACACCTGCACCATAGTTAGCCCAGCACAGGCTAACAGCTCGACACAAACATACACACACATACACAAATAACAGGTCTAACACCTTTGCATTATGTGACATCTCTTCGCATGCCATTTCGTCCATCACACGAGCCATGCCATTTTTTTATAATGAATAAAATACCTTATTAAAAAATGCATTATTTTAGTACCCACCTCGGAGACGAGAGATGGAGAGGTGGCTTTTCCCAAAAGCCAGGCGGAAATTTCCGTTTCCGTTACCTGTCAACAACAAATATGCATATGTATGACAGGGGCGTGGTCAGTGGAATTAAATTTCAGATAAATTAAATAATTAAATGAATTACATGAGATGTATTGGGCAGTTAGATGCGTTTGCTTAAATAGCTAAATAGCATAGTGGGAAATTAGACCGGTTGTGCTGAGAAATAGAACGGGCAATGCCATCGCTGATCTGTATAGCATCGCTTTGCGCAAGTGGTGTATCCCTCTGCCCATCCTTGTGCTTAAAGATCGACGAATACGTGCTGCGTAGCCTTAAAGCTTTCAAGGTTGTCCGTGTCGTCAACGTCACTTACGTCGCTGTAGCAAAAAAGCAAAGAAAAACACCCGAATCGGATGAAGACTGATAAATGACTCGGGACGAGCAGGTTTTCTGTTAAAAAAGATGTCGGCTGAGGGGGAATACGAGTCGATTCTGTGCGTCAAGCCAGATGTCAACGTTTACCGCATCCCACCGAGGGCCACAAACCGGGGATACAGGTAAAATACACCTCTCAGCAGCCCCAGGCCTCGGAACCAGCACTACGGAACCACACCACCCTGCACTGACATACACACAGCTGTTTCTCCATCTCTAAGCATCTGAGTCAGTCTGAGTTTGTGTTATTAATTGTGTCTTTATTCCTGGACTCATGCCACTTTTGATATCAGGGTCAAACCAAGGCAGCATCACGCAGGCAGCCCCTGTCATCTCTTGTTAACAGTGGTGCTGATAAAAACAGGGACTGCAGTGTGTCTACAATATAAAATAACAATATATAGGTACTGTCTAAATAGAGCTGTGACTCCTAGTTTTATATTCATGTAATGCTGATGATGGTTAGATAAGGGGAGCTCTATAATAATAATAATAATACATTTTAAAATCATAGTAACAATAATATTTTTGCTAATAATAATGATAATTCTTCACCACTGTACTACTAATATTATTATTATTATTATTATTACTATTATTATAAAATTATTATAATAAAAAGTGGGCTTATTTTGCCCTACAACACGCGATAAAAAAGTGATTTTCACGTCACAATGACAGTTATACATTTTATTATAAAATACTTCAAAACAGTGGAATTTTCCCTTTGACAAATATATAAAATGTTTTGGGGTCTGTTCTACTATATAGAGTATGTTGACAAGTGGAATTATCGACACTTATAGCTATGTTCTGATGCTGTTACCGTTTGTTTTAACCCATTCTGTTAAAATCATTACGTGCATGTCCGGTCTTCGTTAAATATGTTCTTCCAAGGTCCATATTTCAGAGGAATGCAACAAAAATGGGCAATCACACAATGCTTTATATGTGAATGTTAGGCTTTCCTTTAAAGATTTTCTAAAAAATCAAAATAACCAATGATTTTAAGATTGCATCAAAAGCCATACAATAAAAACAGTCTTAAAGAGGCTCATTAAAAACGCCATATTTGAGTGTTGAATTGGCATGGACTCATTTCTGTCTTACCTTTTTGCTGCATTGCCCCACATGAAGAGGTCTCAGTAAGGTGTAAGAGTAAGAGTGGCCTAATTGGGGTTGAAACTCCAGAACCTCCTTGGTACCAGGTTTAATGCTCAGCTGTATTTAAGCCATACATTCATTCATTCATTCATTCATTCATTCAGAGTCATTCGTTTTCCTAAAAAGTACACCCAGTGCAAAAATGGACAACGCCACTGCTTGGTTTTCAGTTAACAAGCCCTTCCAGAGCTGACTTGGATAGAGGAATGCATTAATGCAGGCAGGGTGTTGCTGATTTGTTGAAAGAGGTCAATTAGAATATGGGTAATAACGCAGCTTTGCAGGACAGGGTTGAGTTGAGTTTATTTGTCTTCACACTTGAGTGTCATGTTATTGGTAGAGCGGCTGACTGGAAGCTGGACACACCAGACTGGATGGGCCGCATGCGAATAACAGCGAAGGGGAAGGTTGCGTACATCAAACTAGAAGACAAAGTCTCAGGTGAGGGAATCATGTTCTTTTAAAGCTTTGTAGCATTAAAATAGCGTTCTTTTGATTGAATAAACTAATTATTCTGCCGCTCATCATATACATGAGTGAAATAAAGGAACAAGAATGTAATATTTAATTTGCAGCTTGCCTTGTCTGTGTTAGCATGTAGTAAATATCCTACTTTGCCTCTTGCTTTTGATCTTGACCACCACATTTGAGGAAATGGCAGTTAAATATGAATACTTGAGTCTTCTTCACCTCCTGTTCATCAGGCGAGCTGTTTGCGCAGGCACCAGTTCAAGAATATCCTGGCATTGCTGTGGAGACAGTCAGTGATTCCAGCCGGTACTTCGTTCTTCGAATACAGGATGACAATGGTGTGTATATCTGCATACATATCTAATTCAACCCTGAAACCTTGTTTTGCCCGATTGGCAGCTCTAAATTTAACCAAAGGTTATTTGTCTGTAGAGGATATGATAGATATTTATAGATAGTGCTTCACTCCAAAGACAGTATAATTTCTGGTTAATTCCTGAAGTTTTGATCAAAAAAATAGTTGTACTTATTTTTGAATGTGGCCCAAATGATTTTCTTTTCAGATTTCAGAAAAAATTATTGACATATCAGGAATAATTTTCGCACACCCTTAGGTATAGCGATCCACTGTTTAGGAAAGTTGCCAATATGCAGCGTTTTTTATGTATTTTTACCTGTTTGTCGGATGGTGGGCTTAAGTTGGATCAGATCGGTCACCTTGTGTACATATTAAATACATTAATGCAGTAATCTATAGAATCTGTTTAAAAAAATATGTTGGGCTGCATGGTGCCGCAGTGGCAACAAGAAGGACGTACTGCGTTTGATTGCTCGCCAGGCAGCTGTGGGTCCTTTCTGTGTGGAGTTTGAATGTTCTACCCATTCCTGTGTGAGTTTCCTCCAGGAGCTCTGATTTCCTCCCACACTACAAAGACCTCCATCATGTGAACTGAAAAAGCTAAAATGCCCGCAGGCAACTGTGGGGGTGCATATTTTGTCTGCATGTCTGCCCTGTGATGGATTGGTGCCATGTACTTTATTCTGGTATTTTTCTGTCTTTTGTTCTGGTATAGGCTTCTGTAGAAATGTAGAAATGTAACCTAAATCATCATTAGATTTACAAACAAGCTAACAGAATTATCACTTTCACTCATTGTCAAGTATGTAAATCTGTAAGATTAATTGGAAGGTTTTATATCAGTGGGATGAAAGGTGTGATCACCTTTCTCTTGGTGTGATCTTTGTTGACCGAAAATAGTCTTGTATTTCCTCTGTCTGGCTGTGGATAGGTGGAAATTCTGTCTGTGAAACATGATGGTGGTAGTGTCATAGTTTTGGTGGGCCTGTTTCATTGCATCTGGCTCAGGATGGCTTGGTATTGCTGATTAAATAATGAATTCTGAATTATACTAGCAAATCTTAATAGAGAAAGGTCAGGACAAGTTATTCTACCAAAGAATGGTTAAAGAAGAATAAAGTTAATGTTCTGGAATGGCCACCCCTTAGACTCCAAAGAAATGTTGTGGAAGGACCTAAAGTGACTAGTTCACATGAGGAAACCCCAAAGTCCCATAGTTTTCCTCAATAAAAAAATGGCTTTTAAAATTTATGACGATTTGTGCAGATATATAGAACATTTTATAGGATTCACAAACTATCAGGCACCACTAGATAAGAGAATGTCAAATCCGGAAGAGCCTTGATAACACGTTGTATACATTCTCCCCCATTCCATCGACTTGCCTGATCCAGCACCGCTTATTGCTGCACAACCTAATCAAACAAACTAAGCCCTGCTTTTACTAATATATACATTTTTATAAAATAACTTAAGCCAGGGACTAAATTAACCTGGCTTAACCTTATGGAGAAACTGCATGTTTATTTATAAAGTGTTATATAGATTAGAGATATTCTAGCACAATAGCCCCTTATGCTGGATTACATACAATATCTGTCTCATGCTGATCTGATTTCAGTATCATTGTGCATCTACTTCTACACATTTTCATTTTCTTCTAATTGTGATTGTTTTATTTAATCTTTAACATTGCTTTCCTGATGCTTTAGGTCGCAGCGCTTTCATTGGAGTGGGGTTTGGGGACAGAGGTGACGCATTTGATTTCAATGTTGCATTGCAGGACCACTTCAAGTAAGCTTTCCTCTCACTTTCTCTCTTTTGATATCAAGGTCATTTTTTCCATCTCCTATATAGTTTCCATTTCTGGGATACAGATGTTTTGTTGCTGTAGTCATTTTGCCATATTCAAAATCACTGATTTATTGCAGACCAATGTGCAAGAAATGATGTGTGTCTGCTCATTTAAAGGTGGGTTAAACAGGAGAATGAAATTATCAAAAATGCCCAGGCTGCGGACTCCGGACCCAAACTGGATCTAGGCTTTAAGGAAGGACAGACCATTACATTGAACATCGGGGTAGAAAAGGCTTTGAGACTCTAGTAATTGTTACATGGTGAATATTAGCCTATACATTTGTGTTTCAGGGGATATTTATACGCCATGTGTCTTGGTTTTTTCAGCAAGGCAAAAAGAGGGATAAGCCCCGCCCTCAGAGCTCAGGAGGCCTTGGTCTTCTTCCACCTCCCCCTGGAGGCAAAATAGCCCCTCCCCCATCATCCTCCAATTTTAACACAGTACAGCCCACAGCTGGGGGAACACAGATTGGTATGTATTTTTTGTTTTTTAAACGTCTCTAAATAAAGCGATGGGTAAATTCAGTAAGAACTGTTAATACAGCGCCTCCATCCGAATGACACTACCTATAATTAAAATCATGCATGTCAACAGTAGTCTAACAGATTGCTCATTCAGAATGGAATGATGTATCGTTCATAATTACTTTGCAGTATAAAAACACTGCTGTAATCAACACTCTCCTCTCGCAATGTGACCACTTGGATCACAAAACACTACTAGAAGTGAACAAGAGATTTGTTTTCTTTGAATTATTCAAGTTCTGTAAATGCTGCATAATGTCTCTTATTTTGATGTTTTGTCATTTCCTTTAAAATTATGCTAAGGCAAGCTGTTCTGTTCAATACTTGCACCCTCAGATAAAGAGAAACTTAATTGTTTTGCAGAGGTCTCTTTTTTTTCTGGAGCTCTATGTATGTCTCACATAAAGTACAGAATAGTAAAATCCAAAGAATTTAAATGGCTTTAGTTTAAAAGACCAGTTGTGTTAGCAAGGAGTTGTTGTAAAGCATAAGCTCCCCCACAAACACACTTTACTTTGATAGGTTTTAACCAGATCCATATTTTTGATCACTAACCATCCCTGTCCCTGTGGTGTCCCTGTACAGTGCTCAACAAATTCTGTAATTAATTGTTTGTAATTCCTTGTGTAAAAATGCAGCCGTACTATGTAATGTATTGAACTAATGTGGCAAATTGGCTGCATAGGCTTTGGACTGTCATAATAAATTTTAAATTGATTATTGTAGCTGTGCTTCCATTTTTAAGTTCTTGTGCTGTTTAAAAAAAAAAACAACTTTTTGTTTTATTGTACTTATAAATAATTCGGAATTGTTGAAGCAATTTAACAAATAATATTGTGGTGAAATTGGATGAACTACATGTTAACTACATGTTCTGTTACCTCTGATATAAAAAAAAGAAATATAAATGATTTTATATAAATAAATAAAACTTAATTGGATTGAATTATCTAACTTTTTAAAATATTTTTTTTTTATCAGGCTGTCTGTTAGAATTGGACACTAGTAATTCCAATACAGTGGTTCAGTCAAACCCCAGTTCGGACCTTTGGGGGGACTTCTCCGCTCCTGCAAGGTAACGAGCTTCTCTTTTTTCTGAGACTGTTTTTAAAAAAAAAAAAAAAAAAAAAAATTTAAGCTTCACAGTAAAGTGGAATGAATCTGATTGCTCTTGCAGCTCCGCTCCTTCTTCAGCACCACGGCAAGAACCTTCTTCTGGAAACTGGGTGCAGTTTTGAGGCCACCGTTCTCTGTCTCGTCTCTTCATTTTACAAGACGCCCCAGAAGTCTGTCATTGTCAAATCACTGTAAATAAAATGTATTAGATATTCATAAGGGAAGTTAGAGAGAACCTGAGTGCGAAGATAGTTTTCTCACCAGCTTATCTTACCGAGCCATAGCATGCAAGAAGGAATACCCCAATCATTGTTCTACCTAATCTCTATCTGCTACATTCGTGTTATATAGTCCATTTCTGCCGAGACTCATTTTCAGGGGTAATTGTGCATCCCTGCTCTCAGAAGACAACAGAAGACACCCACACTAGTACTGCATTGGGCTATTGCTCATGCTCAAACGGGCACCTGCTCATTTGCTTTTATTAAAAGTGTGTATTGAATGAAGAGAGTGGGTCAGAAAATGCTGGCGTATTCCTTAAAGTTTGTAAATACATGAAATTACTATGGCAGTAATGTACATAGCAGGAAGATGTGTCATGGGCACCATCTCCAATTGCTGTGCTTTCATCTGATTTTCAGATGGCAGATGGCCGCTGATGATACCACACGTGTCAAGTCATGCTGACGTAACTTTGCATTTGTGAGAAGGTTTTGGATGAATACGTGTGCGCACCTGTCTGTGATTTGACAAGTTTAAGAGTGTTATACATAGTAAAAGTGGACATTGATATGGGATTTATTGTCAGACAATACATTGTACATAAATATACCTTCGATTTACAATGCAATACATATATGGAGTATATAATATAAACACGGTTCTAAAAACTGCTGATCATTCTAGAACCAATAAGTGCAGTAATAATTTGAACCCTTAAATCAGTGAGGACAGACCATTAAACTGTAATCTTCACATATTCGTTATATTCATTTCAAGTCCATCATGCATTCATGTGACTAATCAGTGGTCACGTACATATTAAACCAGAATAAAATAATCCAAAATGATAATGGTGTTTTTTTGCCTGCTTATAAAATAAGACCAATGGTGTTTATAATTTAAAAAGCCAAGAATGATGTTTGTGTTAAAACACTGCAGCAAAAAAACAGGACAGCTGCTGATAAAAACAACTACTAATTTCAGAAAATGAATGAAATGTTTTTCTCTCCTTTGGTGTGTTCCCTTCTATTAACACTTCTGCCTTTGTGAGCATGCTTTCAGCCAAACTAGGCCAGTTTTGTATGGCAGATTAATTAGGCCAAGACTGATTAGGTATGAAGTGCAAGGGAGCTGAATATGTGCCCTTGGGGTTTAATACTGCAACGTAGCACCTCAAGTTAATTGAACTAATACAGAAAGATGATGTGATGTATTGCTAACCTTTATTTTGTTACACGAGCTAAATACTCCTGATTTGGTCAGATACTCAATCAATGTCCTGCTCTTAAGTTTTATGGTACAACCTGGTCTTTTTTCGTAGATGGTTCTGCATCTATATTTACTGAAGGTTTTCTTTCCGTTGCAGCCTGCAAAGACTTTTGAGAGCCCTCTGCTGGTCAAAACATGCAGTAAAACGAGTTACATTCTCGTTTACTTCCATATCGTAGTCTTACAGGGAAACGGCTGCCACATACAGCTGCTGTGACTGTCCCTGGAATTGAAAAAAAGCCCTTTGTTAGTGTTATAATAGCATTGTCTGGACTTGCTTGTTAAGATAATGGAGTGAATGTTATTCCCGTGTTTCACTTTTATCACTGAACACCTATGATAAAAGTATCTGTGTCGGTGACGGAGCCTAATACCACATGGGCCACCGAGCCAGGCTGACATCTCTGTTCACACACCATGACGTTAACATCGCATAGACTGATCCAGCGGAAGGTGCTCTCACACTCTGTGGAATCTTAATCAGTGTCTAAGAGCCCAAAGTGGGCTGGGCTGGGCTGGGCTGGGCTGTCTTGCTCAAAAAGCCATATCATCAGGCATCTACTGAGGAGAGGGCATGATGTCACAGCCTTGAATGGGAGCGGTCTTCTGGTCCGGGATCAGTCACAGGAGTGGCACCACTATTTGTCTCAGAGCTGTGTATCATTTTTCTAGTCCAGGATTATGACAATAAATTCCAAACCCCACAGCCTGGCTCGCTGTAGAAGCTCTGTTGGCATTACAAGAGGGTGGAGGTAGCTCAGTGGGTAGGATACTTGCCTCCTGACCAAGAGGTCATGGGTTCGAATCATGGGTTTGAATCTTGCCTTCAGCACCACCACTGGGTCCCTGAGCAAGATCCTTAACCCTAAGTTGCTCCAGGGAGAGACTGCCCCCTGTAGGTAGTGACTGGAAAGGAAAGTGCACAGATCAAGTCTGATTAAGGGGTAAAAGTACTGATTTTTCCTTTCTTTTTTAAAGTTGCCCTATTAATAATAGAACCTCCTGAATAAATTCTGCATGTTTAAGATTAAGGGGTTTCACACTCGTGCCTTAAATCCACTTTTAAGGTGAAATTAAGGGATTGCTTCACAAATGGATGGCCACTTAATCCAGATTAAGGAGTTTGGTGTATTTTCAGGGGCAAATTAAGGTAGGGTTATAGCACATTTCAAGTACATTGTGTTTCGTAGTATTCATGAAGAGAGCTATAGAGGCTGCAGAGGATTTGCCATGGATGCAAGAGATCCGCCCAGTTGTTGAGGTGGCCGGGGATGTGTCATGGTCTAAGTGACCTCAGCCATGGCTGCACCCACTGCAGGAAGGTTTGAGTAATTTCATGTACTAGTGGTGACCTCACACATTCCTGCCCCTAAGCCTGATGTCAAAGTGATGCAGCACCTTGTAAATCACCTGCATCTCCAGCTGGTTAATGTGTCGTCCAGGGGAGGACCACTCACCACTGACATCGCGTGTATCCAAAGAGCTTCCCAATCCCTCAGGCACTTACCCTACAACTGCTTGTCCTTACTTGTAATGTATTAACCTCTGACTTTTTTCTTTTTGACAGGGTTTGTTGCGGTGTGTAACTGGCAGTAGCTTGGTTAAAAGCCGATGTTGATTTAAGCTTAATTTTACAGGTATGAAGAACAGACGTAGACTACTTTAAGCACTGATGAAGTCACACTGAATAAAACGTAAACGTACTGGCAGACCCCGCTCAGCCTCAGGCCCTGCTGGCACTTCCAGTATTCCACATACTGTTGTGTGTGTTGAGGCAAGGGCAGTATGTGATCCTTCTGTATCCCTGGATTTATCTTTACATTGGCAGTAGATGCCTCATGTGTAGTGAGCTCAGCTGCACCACTGTGTGTGCTGCTGCCTCAGACTAGTTTCCCCTCAGTGATAAATGGAGGTTGGGGGATAGAAAACAAGCTATGGTATAATTGTTTAGTATAATTTTACCTTGACCCTTATACAAGCTGAGTAGGTTGAGGGCATTTAAGGTAGACAAAAGGCAATTTATTTGAATCAAAGATTGCAGAGAAATAAGATTTTTCCCTTTAAGTGACATATGAGAATGAATTAGGCTTAAAAGGCCCATTTTGATTACAGATTGACTTTAACGCTAGGTAAATAAAATGGTTCAAGCTAAGGTTATGTTTTGCTAGTGTATATCGGAACTTAAAAGTACACAGGTTATGGTGAAAGTAATGTACTTTCTATCCATTCTAAATTGTTTTCTTTGTTAAAAGAAATAAAATTGACCTAGAATGAAACATGCTAATACTGCCCTCATATTAAGTAACAAGCTGAAATCCTCAGGTTACTCTGTAAATCCTCAGCCAGATGTGAAAGTGATCATTATGTCATATGTGAACACTCCACAGCACACAGTGTGAACAGCATGAAATTTTTCCTCTGCATTTTACCCATTCACCAAGTGAAGCAGTGGTCAGCTAGGAACACAGCTCCCACGGAGCAGTGTGTGGGGAGTACCTCAGAGATGCTTAGCATTCTTGGGAATCAAACCCATGACTTCCTGATTGCGAACACCCTAACCACTAGGCTACCAACTGCTGCCTTTTTAATGAGAGAAGAGAAACCTTTAGTGAAAGGAAATCTGGGTCTCCAAGTCAAGGAATCAAACCCAGGTCTTACCATTTATGGCATTTAGCCAAAGCAACTTCCATTCTCTAACTACAGGGGGCAGTCTGCCTGGAGCCACTTGGGGTTAAGGGTCTTACTCAGGAACCCAGTGGTGATATACTAAGAGATGTACTTGAACCGCCACCGTCCCTACCACTATACTAATGAGGAATAATGAGTGACACTACAAGAGCGAGTGAGAAAGAGCTACAAACACTGGGGCTGTCTTAAACTCCATTAATCAAAAATACTTCTTAAGATAGCTAGCATGCATCTACAGCACTGGAAGACTAAGCTTACAGGGCCTGAACTCCTCCCTCTGCAAATAGATCCTGGACATCTTGACTGGGCCTCAGTCTGTCAGGATCAGCAAATCTACTTCCAAAATTATTGCAGCAAACACTAGCGCTCATTAGGGCTTTTCGCTTAGTTCTCTGCTGCTCCTCCTCCACACTGCTGACTAATGACTGCGCTGCAAAGCATAGCTACAACACATCACGTCTGCTGATGATACTACAATGTGGAGCCTCATCAGAAAGAATGAGTCAGCGTTCAGAGAGGAAGTGAGGGCAGCTCGCTGTATGGTGCAGAAAGAAAAATCTTTCACTAGCTGCAACAGTAAAGCAGCAGGTATGTACGAATAAAGTGTCCACATTAGCACAACATGCATTTAACCCATTCCCCTCAAATGAAGCAGCAGGCAACCAGGAACACACCACCCAGGGGGCAGAGAGAAGGGATGGTATCTTGCTCAAGGGGATCTCAGAGCTACTATTAGTAGTCCTGGGATTCAAACCCATTACCTTCTGATCACAGGGGCATCGCCCTAACCACTAGACCAACAACAGCTCTGAAATTTGCTTGCTGTTTCACAACTGGTTGTGACATGCCGAATGTTACATGCTAATGCCAAATACATAATGAGGGTTTTGTTTAGGTCAATGTTTCTCAACCATTTTAACATTAAGGCCCACCTATTCATCACGACAAGGCCAACTTGGCCACATTAAATGATATTAAATAATCAATAATTGTGGACCAATGGCCTGTCTCGATTTTAGATTTGCGGCCCAATCAAAAGGACTATCAGTGGGTCGTGGCCTAGTGCTTGAGAATTGTGGATTTTTTTTATTATTAATTAATAGTGTCTTTGTTAGGGGAGTATTTCACACATGTGTTCTTCAAAACTGTCTTAGTGAGAAATAACAGGTGTAAGGGATTACAGGATAGTAACCTGATTTGTTCTATCTGAAGCTTTCCGTTAATGCACAGGGATGGAAACTTACATGAGAGCTAATACCTCCACCTTGTGGAGAAACCTAGTAAGTCTGAAAAGCTGAATGTCTGTACAAGAAGGTGTAGGTAGTATCATGAAATATATAATTACTGTGATGTATTGTGCCACAGGATTCGGAGGATTCTGGTTTTGAGCATATTAAGTATGTTTTCAGTATTTAATGAGTTGTTAGATGCATGTTTCATTATCTGGATGTGTGTAGTGCAGTGAGCTCCCTGGTGCCCTAGTGGTTAGGGAGCTGCCCCTGCAATCAGAAGGTTGTGGGTTTGAATCCCTGGACTGCTAGTGGTACCACTGAGGTATCCTTGGGCAAAGTGCTGTACCCACATGCTGTTTCTCGGGCGCCCCCTGTTGGTGTCAGCAGACTGCTTCACTTGATGAATGGGTTGTATTCAGAGAAAGTTCACGCTGTGGTGTGTTCATTTATTTTTATGTGATGTGCTGAAGTCAATGTGATGCCCCTTACATGAAGTTATTTAAACCTTTCTAAAGTTTAAATAACTTAATGTAAAGATAATTGGACCAATCCAGCAGTTAGTAAGGATGCTTTGTAGCAGTTGGAAGGTTCCTCTGAGACATCTTTTTTAGGAGTGTAGAACCCCCTGTAGTCTATAGGCAACTATTTGACACTGTCTGCCATTTTATTAATGATTTATTGATGATTTACTGCCGTCCCTGAAATATTTTTGAGAATAACCGGCCTCAGTGTGCAGCATCATTTAACCAAAAATGTCCCAGTTGCAGCGTTCCTCCTCATTAAACACCCTCGATTGAACTCATCTGTCTAAGAATCAGACTGAGATGAATTTTGAGTGTTGTAACAAAGAAAAGGGTAATCTCTGCAGAATTGTGTCTTAGAAGGACACCTTCTGACACCTCTGGTTTAGAATGACGTGTACCATATGGTGTTACGGAAAGAACTGAAGACCACTTACTTAATACTGTTTCTGGTGATATTTACATTTTAATTATTAAATAAACACTTCCTTATTAGCGACAGATAGGTGTGACATGGAATAGTTGTTCATGTTCTGCATGAATGATTATCCACAAAAACTAGCAGCACACCTTGCCACACACATAGATATGAAATGAACAATGTAATTGCTTATCTTGCAACCCAGCCCAAGATTAGATGCCTTTTCTTTGCTGACTGTATAGACAATACAGGCCACCATTCCATTTGAATGTCAGCATCTACAGGCTAATGAATAGAATGCTAGGTTTGCACCACCCTAATAAGTTATTAGTCATACTATTATTTTCACCAAAGACTAAAAGTGCAAAGACAAAAGTGCTGCTTTGTTGATGTCTTCTGTTTAGAGGCAGAAGAGTATCTGATAGTCCAAATTGTGCAGGTAGATTTTCAGGAGAAACAAAACAACTGTGCAAATCAGGTCCGTTTGGAGTGAACATTAAATTCCAAGAGCCTGTTAGAGGACAGCGTAGTTGTAAGACTCTCCATAGCCTGCTTCCCGCATGTACTTCTCAAAGTCCAGTGGTTCAGGTACTCGAAGCACCACCGTGTCATTGGCAGTTCGTTCACCCAACTGGAGCTTTGAAATCACTTCAGCCAGCGAGGCTCGGTCCTGTGGGCTCCACTGGCAACAGTCTTTCATGATGGCGTATCTGAGAAATGTAGGAATAAGAGTCAGTGTAAGTAATTATAGACAATTAAACGAATTATTATGCTAATGGACTGATTAATGACTTGCTAATATCAGAGGATGTAAACATATATTATGTTTCAATTACTTACTAAACACTGATAAATGCAAAGTATACATGGTACGTGTGTGTAAGTTCCAGCTTAATGTGTGTAAGTTCCAGCTTAATCCTCTTAGGTTCTAAACATGCATGTGCCTGTTTATTTACTTACAGCGAGTTGGAGCAGTTGGCCGGTCTCTTCAGGGTTTTTCCTCTCTGTAGATACTGCAGGAGTTCACTGGCCATAATTCTTGGGAACGGAGGATCTCCTTGGGAACACATGAAAGGAATAGTCATGTAGCTTAAGAACCTATTATGCATTCTCGGAGAAAAATTAGGGAAAATCTTTTCTTCGGATTCCTAGGATTATTAGTTTAATTTACAATAAGCAAGAAGGAAACTGACTGCTGTTGTTGGTGATTGAATGATTTGCAGGAGCTGCTTTCTAACTACTAGGCCAGATCATTACATTTGAATCAAGTAATAATATAAACATAATATACAGTGATTTGATTGGATCTAAATGTGAGATGTGCCTGAAGCACAGTGTGGAATTAAAAATGCTTCAGATGTCCAGTGTGAACTGCTAATTATTGTTTTTAAGCATGATTTAATAAGCTAGTGTTGTGGTACTCAGTCAGAAAACATGTAATTTGTAAAATATTGTAAAATATTGCTTGGACAAGCCCTAGTTTGACCAGGAATGCTCAGCTCCATAATTGTATGTTATTTTAATTAGTCTGTTCACTCTTAGTGGTCTAATGGTGTTGCTTTCAGCCAGGAGACTCGTCTCTTAGAGAAATCTAACCTACTCTTTATTGTAACAGTTATTGGGGATTTGTCTTTTAATAGGGTTAAATGGCACAGATTGCTTGAAACAAACTTACCCAAAGTCACCATTTCATATAGCAAGATGCCAAATGACCATCTGCAAATAGGAACAGGAATTTAAATGATTTATTTTTCCTCATCTTATGACGCTCCAAGTCTTTAGTAAAAATAAACCAGCTCTGCTCACATATCACTGCTGTAACTGGCAGGTCGAACAGCTAACACTTCTGGCGCTTGCCACTTCTTCATTTCCATTTCCTCGACTTCACCTGCAACGTCTGTCTCTGTCCTCCTGCGGAAAGCTGGACCTAAACCCCACAGCTTCACTGACAGATCCTGAGCAACCAGGACACTTCGTGCACCAATGTTCCCATGGATGCAGTTCTTACTTTGCAGATATTCCTACAATTTTACAGTCAAGTTTCAAGGTCAGGGACGATTTGTGGCCAAACAGTAAAACAGATATTCATATATCCATTGATGTAATATGCAAGCACTGGTAAAATTTCAATACACACTGTAAATTTCCACATGTATACAGCTGTTCATGATGGAGTTATTAAAGGAGCATATCAGTCTGTAACAATACGAGGTAGCCAATCACAAAAAATCTACCATCTACCAGTCTTAAAATACAGTAGGATCAACAGAAATACAATTTTATTGTGACGGGTAAAGGAAGATTTACAATGTGTAAAAAATGACTGATGATGTTTTGGTTTTGGTGCATAAAACTAAACAATCATTAGAAGTGAACCTCAGATGGAAAATCCAAGGAAACTCTACAGTAGGAGTCCTTTTAATGGTTCCTTTCATGGTTACATTTTTTAAAATTGTAATCTCTTGTATATGGTTCTTTAAAGAACGATTTTGAAATGCTTCTGGATTAGCACCAAAAAAGGTCCCACTACTGTTCCCTTTTTAGAAAATATTGTACTGAAACGCTTTTCAGTACAATATCTGACCCTTTTAGAAAAGTGGAGCCGCTTTTGTTGCTTCACTTAGTTCAATAAAGTTGCACTTCAAGTGATTCTTAGTTTAAAGGGGACCAAAGAATATTGATTGTCCGTGTTGTTTCGAGAGCTGTGTGAGTAAAAACAACTCTTTTTGCTTTGAAATAAAAATATATTATATGTCTGAATGGAAATTTAGTAACACTTTTATTTACTCCGCTGTAGATGCTCAATTTGACTTTCTATCTATTACATGTAACTGAACTTGGAATGAATTGTAAACGATTCTAATAAATCTAACCCTAAACCTCAACTACATCAAGTCTGCAAGAGTTTTACTTTCCTTGTAAAAAATATGCTACTACTGACTTTTCTTTGGCAATGTGTTTGGTTTAATATGGTATGAATGAAGTAGTTTACTATCTACATTTGATGGGCTAATTATAATTTCAGAACACTAATACTGATGTCCATTCAGTCCCAGTAAATAAGTGATCACCTAATTAACAAGACATTCTTGAGTCCACGAGAAGAGAGATCACCAGTCTCTTTGGTCTGAAAGATACAATTGAACAACATCCCTTTTTCTGGAGTGTTCATGACACATATTACATACACGTGTAACATAATGATGTACCTGCAATGTCACTCATTTTTTAATAATGAAACAAAGTACTAACTAGAGCTGAGGCGATCTGTCCTCCCATTGTGAAAATCCGTCTCTCTGTCAGGTCGCATGGTGCTGCCAGACCTTGGTGGTCCTGTGAGGTGGTGAGAGAAAAAGTCAACCATTTTTTTTAATTTAACCACTATCAACTAGTACATGGTAATAAAAATATATTTCTGCTATGCAACTGATGCAATAAATCTTTTTTTTTCTTAGTTGCCAGCTTTTGCAAGCATTTGGACAGATTAGGAATTTTTATTCTTTTCAGGTAACCATATCATAGGTGCCTCATGTAGGTGTGCAATTACTGACTGTAGCCCATCTGTTGCAGGACTGATTAAGTATTACATGATGTGCATGAAAAACGAGCTGCAGCCACGAACTGTACACATACAATTTGGACTAACATGGTAGGTTTCTGTAATATCGTGGTCAGTAAATGTATATGGCACCTGTCTGCATCTCCATAAGAACCCTAGAAGGTCTCTATTCTCCATCTCCTCCAGCACCATGATCAACGGCGATCTAACCGTCACCACTCCCATGAGACTGGGCAGGCATGGGTGGGGCCCCAGCTCAGTCAGAAAATGAGCAAAGCCCAAGAAGCCCTGTTGTTCTCTGGCACTGGCTGTTTCTGCAGGGGGAAAAACACAATACAGGGAAATGAGCTTGGCATACAGTGCACACAGCCTCCTGTTCTATTCACTTAAACTTTACTTTTTCACTTAAAACATGACAATCTGCATATATGTATTTTGTAAATTCTACATTTTTACTGCAGCTTCTGAATTGTTCTTACATGTGCATTTTCTCTAAAATGCATACTTAAATGTAATTGTGCATCAAGCCATGTGACCCATCAAGATTATTAAGAAATCAAGCTTGCTGGTGCATTCCCAAACTAGTTTAGTTTTTTAAGCTTGTATTTCCTACAAAGGCAAAAGTCTTACATATCAGCACAAGATTTCAATAAACCACTTTTTATGTCATGTGTATCTTTATTTGTACCTTTGAGCACTCGCAAGACCACAGCCCTCCGGTCCATAGTGGCTCTGTAGAGTGTGAAGTTTCTGTCTGGTTTTACTGCGAAGGAGAGGGGCATTGGGACGATCACCTGAAAGGAGTCAGGCTCCCTCTCAGTGGACTGTGGCAGTGCTGCAGGCTGGGAGCGGTGTGTTTGGGGTGTCATAGGTACAACCTCATATTCCAATGGGTTCAACCCTGGAGGAGCTGTAGGGTTTGAAGAAAAGACGGTTAAGGAGTAGTTCTTCTTATTAAATCAGCATTACATTATTTCTTTAATTGCTGTGATAAATTTGGTTTGTAATAAAACTGGTTATTATTACTATTAATGTATTTGTTCATTTTAATGCTTTAAATTAATGAAGAGGGATAGCAAGGCAAAGGCATGAGTTATTGGGATAGTATCCCACTTTACAGGCAGGCATTTGCCAGAACACACACACACACACACACACACATACATACACAGACTTACCATCAATTCCCTGAAGGTGCTGCCTGCTGTTGCGGTGCTGTTGTGTACGATGTTGATTGTGTGAGTTGTGTGTATGTGAATGATGCTCTTGTGTGTTGTGTCTATGGGCGTGTTGATGTCTGTGTACTGTGACTTTGTCGACCTCTTTCTTAGCACATAGACGCAAAAAACACAAAGTTAGAAGTGTGCCCAGGAAAATCGCCAGCAGCAGCGCAGGAACCACTATGACTTCCTTTTCATACTCTCGGGCAACTAAAAGAGAGATTGATAGAGATATACTAAAAAAACACTTCAACAAGTGGGTTACCATCATAATACTTGAAGCCAAATATCAAATACGTCACCTGCATTAAAGCAAATATGTTTCTCAAGAAAAAGAATCTGGGAGCACTGGAAGCACTGCTATAACATACACTAAGGCACAGGCTATATTAAACTCCCATAACTGTAAAGAGCTCTGACTGATCTTTTGCCCCATGTATTTTTAAAAGAATACACTACTTTTAAAATGAACCAGGTCTATTTTTGGAATTATTTGTAGTAAGCAATTTGTAAATTTGTAGTAAGCATAAAGTTTCTATATGTATTGTGTTTTCAGACGATTTGTTTTTTAATATGATTGTTATATGTATATAATTACTTTTACCCTGTTCACCAGTGACGTAATCAAAATCAAGACATTTTTATGAGAGAAAAAGAATTGTCAATTTAGATTTCAAACAGTTACTCCATCCTAACCATTTGGTAAGTGAAGGCAGCACATTAGTCTTCCCGAAAGTACAAAAAATGGTTAATTATCGTTGCTGTCTTGTTTTTTACTGGTACACATTTTGAGTTAAACATAAATTGACTTTGTCACAACCAAAACAACAACTAATTTTGTCTTCAGCAGTGACATATATTCTGTATTCAGTTTATTTTTCTGTGTATATAAATGATATATTACATTCACATGTTTAAGTATCTTTTACAGTTTTGCATACTTAATTACAGAAAGTGTAAGATGTTAAAATGCAAAAAGATATTGCAGTAACTGAGTGAAAACTGAAGGAACTGGAAAAAATAATCTTCTCAGCAGTAGACGAGAGAGAAGAGAAGATCTGACTTACTGCACAGCTTGTCTGAGGAGCTGCACAGGCTGGTTACATTTGATGAACTAGACATGCTGTACAAAAAAAACAAGAATAATAAAACAAGTGTCAGTATCAACAAGGGATGATGAGATTGGTCTGCAAAATCATGCCACAAACTTCCAAGCAGCTTCAGCCAAAGATTGCATTATAATTAGACATGGTCATTGAGCAGAGTGTGCTGTAATGACACCTCTGTGCAGGCAGTATGGCAGGCATTTGGGAGCCCTCTCTGAAAAAGACAGGTTTACAAGCTTGGAGAGACTGTGCATAGCGAACATTGATCTAACGCTGCTGCGGCTTAGGCCTGTTGCCCGGGCTTTTACAAAGGCCCTCAGACCTGCATCTGTCGTCTAGCGTGTTGTTGAAATTTGCAACCCATACAGTTTCATTTTCTCTGAGGTTTGACAGATGTAAGAACAGCTGCACTTGATGTTTTAGGCACCCTGTACCCCATCAATGGTGCAGATTTGAAAGAAATTGGAAAATGCTGTGTCTGTTTCACCATAAATACAAATAAACAAAACCCACAGCAGTTTAGACAATATAATATAATGATGTTCTGGTGAATATATGATTTCCCCTCTGTTGATAGGTGTTTTCAGACTTTGCAGGTTTACTTTGATTAATGCTTCAATACAAATCCTGTGCATCAAAAAAGGAGGAGGTTGTTCTTATTCTAAGTTTCAGTTGAACTCCGTTGTGGTTAGTTTGAAATGGGACAGTGTCAGATATATCTGTGCATACTTGGTTTGTTAAGTGAAAGTAATTTCTGGCAGTTTTGGCACATTCATATGTTTTTTCTTTGCTCCTAGACCCCTTAATTGGTAGCTTCAGTTTTAGACTATGGACTATGACTAGGACTATGGAGCTAATTTGTATTATGCCATCACAACCTCTTTTACAGTGACTGGCTATATTTGCTTAGCAAATGAGAGAGCAGTGAGTTAGTGGTTTGATGACAAATGCTTGCTCACACGATGAGCACCATGCAGTGTCACTGTTTAGTATTAGAAAGTCAAAAGCTAACTGTCTGTGATATTATTTTAAAAATATTGCCCCTGCGATCCGAAGGTTGTGGGTTCGAATCCCAGGACGGCCAGTGGCACCACTGAGGTCCCCTTGAGCAAGGTACCATCCCAACACACTGCTTCCCAGGTGCCCCCTCGTTGGTGGCAGCCCCCTGCTTCACTTGGTGAATGGGTTAAATGCGGATAAAGAACATCACACTGTTCACACTGTGTGTTGTGTTGTCTTCACATATAAGGGGGGCACTTCATCAGAAGACAAAAAATCTGAATGAATATTGCTTGTATCTTATGCGTCAGTGTCATCTACACTACCAGTCAAAAGTTTTAGAACACCCCAATTTTTCTGTTTTTTGTATTGAAATACAAAAAAGTGGTTCAATGTCTCATTGTTCACTCTGCAGAAAGTACTTCCCCACTATGTTGCAGAGGTTCCCATAAGTGTGCGGCACTCATAGACTGCTTTGCTTTCATGCTTCTGTCCAGTTCATCCTAAAGCAGCTCGATGGGGTTTAAGTCTGGAGACTTCTGGCCAGTCCATGTTTTCCAGCTCACCGTCTTGTTCTTTTTTCTAAGATAGTTCTGGCATAGCTTAGATTTGTTTTGGGTCACTTCCTTGCTGTTGGATGAACCTGACCAACTAAGCACAAACCAGAGGGACTGCATGGATCTACAATTATTTCTGGGTAACCTTACCATTTTTAAACCTCTCACAGTTCAGCTCTGTCCTTTGTACCATTTCATGCTATTCATTGAACTTGAACTGTTTAAACAGTTTGAAACACTGGGGTAGATTTTAGATTAGATTAGATTCAACTTTATTGTCATTACACAAGTACAAGGCAACGGAATGCAGTTTAGGTCTAACCAGAAGTGCAATAAGCAGCAAGTGCAGGATAAAGGTATA
>JBBPDB010099067.1:0-24822 GCA_037974465.1 Brachypetersius altus
CACACACACACACACACACACACACACACACACACACACACACACACACACACACACACACACACACACACAGCAACTCAACTTTATAAGCAATGAATTTAAGCATCTACAGTAATTTTTTCTGACAATCTGGTCTTACCTGCTTGTTCTGTTCTGTGCTTCGGGTAGAAAGGTCATTGTTTATGGTACAGATACAGAAAGAGCAAGAGACTGAGATGGAGAGTCAGGTGCTGAAACAGGCAAACCTTTACTGCTGAGCAGGGCGAACAGATTGACGAGTGATTGTGCTGAGAACACTGATTGGTTCGAGCGAGTGAGTGAGTGAGTAAGAGTGTGTGTGTGCGTGTGTGTGTGCTGACAATAAGGGCTTCTAAGAGCAGCCCATTTTGAAGTTATGGTTTTCCACTTTACATCTGAGATGTACCACCAGTGTCCTTTTAGCATGAGACAACTTTTCCAGTCTTTTGTTGCCATGGTCACAACTCTTTTGTGGCACGCGGCAAGTTCAAAACGGTCATTTCTTTTTCATGAAATAATACATTTCTTAGTATGCGGTCTTTGTTAAACTTTCAATTAAATATAGCTTTACATGGTTTATAAATCATCACAGTTTTTACAACCTTTTTCAAACAGGTTGTATAGTAGTCTCAAAACTACTAGTTTCACTCCCCATTTAAAAGCCAAGCCATAATATTGCACTTCATGTACTGCATTTCAGTATAAGCTCGGCTCTGAATCTCACCTTTCTGGTGGCTTCATCCTCCCCACTGTTGCTAGCGATGGAGGACTGACTCTGAGAGAGACAGAGAATTAGGTGTGGATGATACAGAGGAAATATACTATCACAGTAATTCAAGGTCTTTTTTTTCAATGCTTCATAAAATCTCAAACTTTGCCACTTATCAATTAAATTAAATGACCATTCTGTCATACGTGAACACAACACAGCACACAGTGTGAACAGCATGAAATTCTTCCCCTGCATTTACCCCATTCACCAAGTGAAGCAGGGGGCAGCCAGGAACACAGTGCACAGTGTGTGGACGGTACCTTGCACAACGTAATCAATAGAAGTCAATAGAGTTCGGAATCAATTCCTTGAGATTTTGATCGCAGGACAAACGTCTTAACCATTAGGCTTCTAACTGCCCCAGCTAAAATTAAACCAAAATTGCTTTGGCTTCATTTTAAAATAAGCTCTGAACAACTACAGAAAACGCAAATTAAGAAACACAAACAAAAGCAAAACACCAAATTAGCTTATTTTTACTAGGGCTATACAATTAATAATTCTTGACTCATATCACAATGTGCTTCTATGGCCTGTGATAAAAGGTAGATCAAAACACCTCAAACACACACACATGCACAGTCCAAAAGTAACATCTTTAGATAAAAGGAAATGAAGAGTTAGAATCCGTGTAAAATACTACAGCAATGATGGGCTTCCTGAGTCTCTGGTCTCCAGAAAGTCACAGCAGTTACTTATTCACTATGCCAGGGCTGATAGTGGAAAAAATTCCTGAGCCTGAACTTTTTTCCTTGTCCCCGAGGTGAATAGGGGTGGGGGTACTATGTATGTGACGCAGTTTTAACACATAACTTGTTGGCCCCTGGGCCCAAATATCTAAACAGCTTATGTATAACCCTGATCATCATTATTGTCAAGTAGCTCTTTTTAGATATTTTCATATTTGCATTATGCCCCCAGTATTATTCAAGGAAACAGCATTTTCTTCTCAATATGTTCAGTGCCTAGATTGACATTATTAGCCCATCTTAGTACAATCACTGGAAGTAAATGCTACAGATGCTACAGGCATACCAAGACAGGTCAGTAAGTGGCAATAATAGTACTCCAAAATACATTAAGAATTGTATCCATACTTTTGTCTGTGGTCTCGTCAATGTTGACTGAAAACATGCCATTCTTAAGCTTCTCAGACAGTCGTTTTTCACCAACTGTCCTTTACATTTACGGCATTTATCAGACGCTTTTATCCAACAGGGGGCAGTCTCTCCCTGGAGCAACTCGGGGTTAAGGGTCTTGCTCAGGGACCCAGTGGTGGTGCTGCTGAGGGTAGGATTCGAACCCATGACCTCTTGGTCCAGAGGCAAGTATCCTACCCACTACGCCACCACCACCTACCCACCCCTTTACCATCACCTCCAGGACCGGAGTCGGGCACTACTGCTCTGGGTTCAAACCCCCACTTTCTACCACTGTGTCCTTGAGAAAGACTTCACTCTCAGTTGCTCCAGGGGGACTGTCCCTGTAACTAATAACTGTAAGTCACTCCGGATAAATGCATCAGTCAAATGTCCCTTTTCCCTTTAACAGCTGTGGTTTTGTACCTGCGAGGATGATTTGAATGGGTTGACCTTCTGCATGATTCCACTCATCCAGGAGCTCTGAAATGTCACATTTTTACAAATCAATCACAGAAAAGGACAGACACATATACATAGATGCCTGTATATGCACAGACACAGAGAAATTCAGAAACTTTAGCACATGACTAGAGTTCATTGAAGATAATATGACCACAGGAAACCTTTTGAAACAAGCTGATATATAATATACGAAAAAGAAAGTGCAAACAGCTTCATCATGAACAAAAGTCATTGTGATGGAAAGAAACTTCCTCACCTGAGTTGACTCGACATCTTTGACTTCTTTACTTTCCTCAGTGACGGAAGAACTGGTTGATAAGGAGCTCTAATGGAGGAGAGATCAACAAAACATACAGCAAAATCAACAGACTATGATTAATCTTTCTCTCTTTTGATGCCTCTTGTTTGGCATCCAAAATAAATGTGACATTTTACTGAAAATTAAGAGCCTGTGTTTACTAAGACTATGTGGTCACACTAGCATTTAAAACGATTTATGAAAGATTTAGATCATAATTCCATAATGACGAGATATTTTGTGAAGTGAACGTCACTGTTTGCTATTAGGGTCAGTTTTCTAAACTACAGACATTCGTTCCATTTATAAGACTTTTGAAGGACGTATGAGAGATACGGCTGTTTGAAAAGGACATATATGTTACCAATTCTATGAAAAAGAGCCTCAAACCAAAAAGGCAATATTAAAATTATTGGGTCTTAAAAGGAAAGCTGGGAAGATGTTTTAACCATAAACCATAAACACACCTCACACACAGATATGAACACTTGAGGAGCAGAATAAAAACACTGTGCGGCTTTGAGGAACTACATACACTTTTCTCAGGGCACATACATCTACTTGTGGTAAATAAATTGGCTATTTATTTAACCCATACTTACATTTTACTGTATGGTGCACATCTATAGTGCAGGGACATTCTGGTCTCTTTTGAATTCAAAAGTGTTTGGTTTTCACATTTCATTTAAATAAGAAAAAAATGGTACAGCTGGTGAGACAAGGGACAGATGCAGTGCTATGTGTAATGCCATAATACACTATCGTTGATATTTCACTTAGTTGAGCTGCTGTGGGAAGCAGCTAATAGTTGTTTTTAGTGTTGTGCCTTTTATTGCTTGGTGTTTTTCTCTCCCTCTCTATCATTTTGTTCTTCCTGATCAGTCTCCTCAGGTGCGGTGGGCATGTCGCCGTGGACCAATCAGGTCCTGCGGCAAGAAAATCGATGTACGGAGCTAACATTTTATGAAAGGACACATTATGTTGTATCCTTTTAGGATAATCAGCTTTGGTGGTTTCACTACGAAGACCTGTGGTTGTGGAGTAAGTACATAAGCACACCTACATTCACCCGAATGTTTGTTGGCTTCTTGTCTAGATACACTAGTGAGAGGGCGGGTGACACCCCTTGAATTTTGTGTAGGGTTTGACTTGCATAAACCTGTCACTTGTAGTTTAGACTAATTGTTTAGAGTACGTAATCCTTTGATTTAGCATCACCCTGCACTCCCACACTCAGGTAGTGACAGTCTGTGAATGTACACTGGTTCAAAATGGACAAAAGTATTGAGACACATCTGTTTTTCCGGGTTTGTGCTAGATCCCTTTCTTCTAGTGAAGGAGCATACCAAGACATTTTGGACAACACCATGCTTCGCCCTTCTTAAGGAAGGCCCTTTTCTGCTTCTGCATGATGGTGCCCATGTCCGTAAGGGCATGGTTGAATGAGTTTAGTGCGAAAAAACTTAACTGGCATGCACAGAGCCCTGACCACTACCCCATCAAACATCTTTGGGATGAACTAGAACGGAGATTGCGAGCCAGACCTTCTCAAACAACATGAGTGTCTGACCTCATCAACGCTCTACAGAATAAATGGACACAAATTCTAACAGAAAGTCTCGTGGAAAGCCTTCTGAGAAGAGTTGAAGCTGTTGTAGCTGTAAATGTGAATGCAATGTGATTAATGTCCTCTTCATTCGGATTGGCTGCGCTATATTAACCCTCATCAGAAAAACAGTTCAGGTAGGGCCAACCTGATGTGGGCTAAATAAATAAGTTTATATATAAATATGCTGGTATCCGCTAAATCATGGAAATTACTCATTTAAAAATGGGTCTCTTTTCCAGCTTTGTTTCCACCTTTAGGGACTGTGTGGACTGGTGAGCAGCTGGTACATTTTAAGATTTGAATAATATTTGCATACAGATGATTAGACAATGACACATTTATCTGTAATGATGTCATTTTATGTAAGTTGTATGCAAAAGTATGAAAACCCCTTTTCCTGAGGAGAAATTTAAGTGCATTGTTTATTTTCCCAATGTAAATAAGGAAGTGGGAACCACTCAGTTGGAGAATAGCTGTTGCTTTTAAAGTGTTCCAGTGATATCAGAGCACCCTCTAGCCTACCTGCCTCACACTGCAAGCACAGATAGGCAAAAAGTTATTCATTTTCAGTTACATATTTCTTTGTGTCTTTCATTTTTGCTGTTTAACTTATACTGTGATATAAACTACATCTCAAGAGTTTTAAGGAATTATTTGGTTTTGTAAGAATATATATGAAAATGGCTTACAGGACAGATTGGTTCGATTACTGACTAATTGGTTCGATTACTGACTAATTATACAGCCAAATAAACAAGAGTAGGATCTGTACTATAATCACAATTTATCACTTGTTTCCTCATTTCAATAACTATTATGAACTAAATCAAACATCGCAATCAACATCCAATGAAAAAGCATAAAAATTATAATTACCTTTTATCATTATAAAGTGAAGCCCTATTACATTCAGGTGCATTATTACTACCCCATCAACATCTGTGAAACCCCAGTAATCTAATAGTGCTCTTTGCAGATGTAAGTGTTTGTTTTGTACCTGTGATTTAAATGGGTTGACTTTCTGCATAATTCCGCTCATCCAGGAGTTCTGAAATCAAACATTAAAAAAAAATGAATCACACAAAAATTGGTATAATTTGTATCATCATTTGAAGTGATGCCACAGATTCAACTCTAAATGTAAGAACAAACCCTTTAATCCATGCAAAGAAAACAAACTTCCTCACCTGACTTGCAACATCTTTGACCTCTTTATTTTCCTCTGTGAGGGAAGAACTAGTCGTTGATATGGAGCTCTGATAGAGGAGAGATCAACAAAGCAAACGACATGATTGCATGTTTAACAGGCTATAATTAACCTTCATAGTGAAACATGCAGAGATGTGTCTCACACACACACACACACACACACACACACACACACACACACACATACACACACACACACACGTGCTCTTTCTGTGTTTTAGGAGGCAAAAATTCTACGAAGGAATATGTCATTGATGGTATTTATGACTTGGTAGTATTTGCACAGTGACATTTTGTGAAGAAATGAATGAATGAATAAATGAACAGATAAATAATAATAAATTAACTAATAGTAAACTATCTTAAGCTGTATGTTTAAAAGTTAATGTTTTGCCAATGAGAAAACCATTCCAATGTCTGTCCTGCTAGCAGTATTACAGTAATCCCCCGTGGGGGTTCCGTTCCAAGAGCACCTGCGTATAGTGCAAAACCACGTTGGTGTGTTTTGGGGGGAAAAAAGCCTAAAAATGCCTATTTTTGTAGTGTAAACTCTAAACATGCCCATAAATATGCTCCCAGAACACTTTAATTTCACAATTTCAAAACTCTTACTTCTAAACCCGTATTCCCCGCTGAGAAATGTAACTTGGAAGTTCGCTGGACAAAAGTATTGGGACACTGTGGCGAGGCGAATGGTTTTCGAGGAATAATCCCTGATTTCTCTGGGCTAAAAATACAAAAGAAGGCTCGTTTGAAAGGTCTCTTGGAGATCAATCGTGCTTCGAAAAAAGTGCTTCCAGGTTGGCTACAGCCTGCCCTGAGTGCCCTTGTGTGAAAACGTCCAGAAAAAATATATTTAAAAGGCGGAGGATATTTGCAGTTTCTGTGTTATTGTGGGGGGAAAAAATCTGCGTGTGACTGAATCAGCGACTCCTGCTTCGTGTAAAACTTGGGGTTTATTGTAATCCAAAAAGATACTATAACAATATTATGCTTATGTTTATGGGTTTTTTTTCTCATAATCACAAGCCACAGAATGAACCACTTTTTTCAGTCATTGACACCATTTCTGGAAAAGACAAATGTAAAGTAAAAAGTAAATGTAAAAAATGGTCATATGTGTCATTTGTGCCTGTATTAAGCAGTCTAGGGTCTTGTGAAAATGTTGGACTGTTATGTACATTTGGAATTCTTAGTGTCACTAACCAAAGTAGGAAAATAATTAAAGGGGAAAAAAGGAAAACGATCCCTTTACTGCACATTTTTGCGTCTGCCTCACATTTGACAAGCATGTAGGGGCATGAATGGTTCATTAAATAGCTGAGAAGTTGACTCAGGCTGATACAGAGCCAGAAAAACATCAAGTCCTATAATGCCAAACGCTGCCCTAGGACACAAGGAGCTGGTACGATTTGTTCTGTGGAGGTTTATACAAGTATGGCGCAATTACCTGGGACGAGGAATTGAATGGATTCACCTTCTTTAATATACCCAACATCCCTGGCACCTGTGGGTAATTGTAAGTGAATACATACATATATATACGCTCATATGTGCAAGGTTATCTAGATTTTCTTTGTTCAAGCAAGATTCAGTTTCAGACAGTCATATGAAGCAGGAAAGGATGGACAGAGAGAAAAAAAGACAAGAACTGTGCTTTGTAGACTATTTTGGTCTCTTTTACCTGTTCGGAGGGCCCCACTGGGACCACAGGTTCCTTTTTGCTTTGGAACATGTGTAATCTGACCTTCAGCTGTTGTAATATGTAATAAACACACACACACACACACACACACACACACACAGGTACTGTTAGTAATATCCTATGATCAAGCCACAGTCATGTGCTCAGAGTGTGTGTGGAAAATTACAGAAAACTTTTTTTCCCTAGAGGCTCTAAAAGAAGCCTTTCAAGATCAGACACACAGAAGGTAAGACTCAAGTGATGACATCATGATGGGAACATTTTCTTCATTACTTAAAATATTTCAGCCTCAAAATGTGTATTTATCTGAGGAACAGTGCATTCTCTTTCACTTGTTTTCTGTTCATCGTGAAAGTCTAAAGCTCATTATGTATAAAATGTCAAAATGTTGTCAAAAGTGTAAAAGTGTTGTCAAAAATTCATACACACGCTTCATGCCAGAGGGTTTATTATGTTTGTAATGGCTAGAAAGCCCCATCCCAAGCCTCCAACTTTCTATTCCAGCATGACTGTGCCCCAGTGCACAAAGCAAAGTTCATCAAAACATGGTTAAAAGAGTTCAGTGAGGAAGAACTTGACTGGCCCACACAGAGCCCTGACCTCAACCCATCCAGAACAATTGGGATGAACTGGAACGGAGACTGAGAGCCAGGCCTTCTCGTCCAACATCAGTCTAACCTGACCTCATAAATACTCTACTAAACACTAGTACTAACAGAAACACTCAAAATTGTGTTGAAAGCCTTCTAAGAAGAGTGAAAGCTTTTACAGCTGCAAAGGGGGAACCAATTCTATATTAAAGTCTATGTATCTGAATGGAATGTCATTAAAGTCGCTGTTGGTATAACTGAATTAAGAGTGAGTCAGTTAAAACTATGCCAAATTAAGGTTTAGATTATTCTGGTTGCCAAACAGATTTGTACTTTTTTTTTTTAACCAAAAAAGGAAAAAAACGAATGTGTGAATATGAAACCAAAGTCCACATATATCTACCAAAGTCCACAATCTTTGCGCTTTATTTCCAGGTTCTGGAGGTAATGGCACTGTCAGTTTGAAGTATGTTATGGACAAAAGTCTTGGGACTTTAATGCATTCAAATACATAGACTTTAATATGGAGTTGGTTCCCCTAACGTGCAGATATAATAACTTCTACTCTTCTTGGAAAGTTTTCCACAAGTTTTTCGAAGTTTGTGAACATTCCTTCTGTAGGGTATTTATGAGGTCAGACACTGATGTTCATGGCCTGGCTCACAATCTCCGTTCAAGTTAATTCTAAAGGTGCTGGGTGGGGTTGATGTCAGGGCTCTGTGTGTGAGCCAGTCAAGTTCCTCCACACTGAACTTATCCAGCCCTGACTTTATGGACCTTGCTTTGTTCACTGGGACACAGTCATGCCGGGTTAGAAAAGGTTCTTCCCCAAACTGTGTCCACAAAGTTGGAAGCACTGCGTTGTCCTGCCCTTCGCTGGAAGTAAAAGACCAGCTGAATTCAATAAGTAAGAGGTCTGTTCCGATACTTTTGTCCACATATTGTGTATCACTGCAGCTGATTTCTCTGTGACCTTTCTAAAGCTCCTTCAAAGAAAGTAGCGGTTGAGACTCAAGAAATCCTTCTCGAAGTCGCAAACTCAAGACATTTTAACTTTTACAGCGAGTTTAAAAAGACGGAAAAAAAACGTGACCTACCCAATAGTGGGGCAGAGACTCACTGCAAGTGCTTCAGTTCCCCCTTTTTCTCTCGACATGTTGGGCAAAAAGTTCTGGGTGTTGACATCACGTGACCTTGGCGTTTCGACAGTCAATAAGTGGGCGTAGTTTTCTCCGGTGTCCACGTGAGTAAGTACACCATGTGGACAAAAGTAATGGGACAAACCTCTATTACTGAATTATTTCCAGTTAAGAGGAAAAACCAACTCCACATTAAAGTTTTTGAAAGCAATTCCATAAAGTCTCTGTTGGTGTAACAGTCCGGCACCTCAATTCTTTTGTCAATTGAGTGTATTTTGTGACCCAAAGAAGCCAAATGTGCATATACAGTAAAACAGATTTAAATTTTAATGGAATAAACCTTTTCCAGTCATATAGGTTACAAACAAACAGAATGAACAGACATTTTTATACAAACAAAATCATTTACATAAAAACCAAGATAAAAGCAGTACATTTTCCAATGATCCTGATTTAGCCAACCTCAAACAATACTCCAAATACAGTTAAATACTATGAATAGCTTCTGTTTTTCTATTTACTGAGATGCAGCAGACGATTAGGATTAGATCTCCACTAAAGGACTGGTTGCTGGGAACCACTGAGGCAGCATTTTAAAAAATACACAAGACAAGCAGCACTCATATATGAATATAATAGAATAAAACATCAAGGTGTCTAGTTTTAGGCAAATGTATTGCACTTATATATGTATTTCTATAAAAGGTCTTGTAGACCACTTCATTTTCCAGGCTCAAAACACACAAAGGTATTATAGCAACTGTTTATACTAAGGCATTTTAACTGTACTTTTGTTTTCAAAACAGAGTGGCCTTAACTCACTTTTTTCAACTCCCACCAAAAACCTTTGTTTGTGCAAGACAGTTTCCACTGTGGAAGTGATCATTTAAAAAAAACAAAAAACCAGAAGTCTAACCACAGACTGTGAACAGAACAAGAGAAAGGGTCAGGTACATCAAACAAAGGTGAAAGTTTAAACATCATGTGTCTATGATAATGAACTCAAGTGCACACTGTGAGGTGAGTATAGGGTTAAAGACCTGATGAGTTTTTTTACTGAATATATTATCAAACTTGGGATAAAATGCACTACCAATACGGTTTTGCCATTAAAGCAGGTGTAAATAGGTTTTAATCACACACACACACACACGCACACACGCACACGCACACACACGCACACACACGCACGCACGCACACACACACGTTTGACGAGGAGATGCCATTATGTCTCTGAATGGTAACATTCTAAAACTGGACCCTCTGGATCAATAGTTGGTCCAGTCCACCTTTTCGTACATGTTGGAATGTTGTCTAGAACCTGAAGAGCAATCCAGCCAAACCAATCCTAAATGTGCCCAGTTGCATCCAGTAGCTGTTCTCTAATGTAGTTGAGCTCCACTAAGCCCTCATGCAGCTGCTTGGCTAGCGTTCGCACTCGCATCGTCACTTCCTTCTTGCACCCCTTCCTCAGCTCCCTTGAGTCCTTGGTGAAGAACTTATCCATGCCTTTACACACGCTATTCAAGGCTGCCATAGCAATGTCTACGGTCTCCTCAGCACGCTCCACTGGATCGGTAACCAGGCTAACGGTCTGAAGCGATCGTCGCACCTCCCAGTCACCGGCAAAGTAGTTGTTCCGCCGCAACAGAGGATGGCAGCGCAGTCGACGGATTCCCTCAGAAACAAAGCGCAGGCAGCGCTGCAGTTCTGCCAGACGAGTCTCGTAGTCCTGCACCACGGACTCAATCTTCTTGCGATCCTGTCAGAGACGGGCAAACAGTGAAAGATGAAGATATTTCATGAAATGTGAAATTTTGGAATCAGTTTTACCGGCCCAGTAGGGCCATACACATTTGTTTTGGCAATAACTCACATTAAAACAATTGCCGTGAGTGTTACACCACTTGTATTCAATGTCTTTATTTATAAATCAAGAGTAAGTTTAAGAGGGAGAATAAATGTTTACATTGAATTTAGAAATCTACTGATGACTCATCTTACCCATTACTGTATCTTTATAACATTTTTATATGCCTTTTTTATTGCAGGAATGAGAGGCTTCATCATGTTTTTAGATCATGTTATCAGAATACATGCGATAAAATTGTAAAATCATACTTAGGAAAAGAAACAAGTAACATACGTTCATGTCATGGACGTTGTCAGAAATGGCTGCCGAAGCTGCCGTGATTCCACCTGCAGTGGCTACCCCCAGGCCAACGGCCGATACGATGAGTGATGCTCCGAAAGTAACCGGTGCTAAGGCCAGGCCGGCAATGGCTGCTACCCCACCTACAGCAGTCGTAGTGCCACCTGTGATGTTAGCGATCTTGGCACGGCGGTGGAAGTTGTTCAGGTCATCGGCAATGGCGTAGAGGAGCAGTACGTGCTGGTAGAGAACTTCAGCCTGCTCAGTGAAAACTTTATAAAAGACACGAAGCCCACGGTGGACCTTCCCCGCAATTTCAGTGAAGGATCTGGAGAGCACAAGAGGACAGAATAGGAACAAGCTTAAGTAAGAGTAAGGTCAATTCGTTTCAAATTGTGTATGTGCTCATTCAGTCTAGTAAAGCAAGTCAACCAACGTTCCAGCATCCGCAAGAGATGATTTCTGTGCCCTAATGTTAGAGCTACAATCAACGCCCAGTATGCTAACATCAGTATTAATCCATGAAGCACAATTCCTCTAGAAATGTATGAATGATGACTGGATTATGGGTCCAAGTCCAAAAATTCATATAAAATAAATTTCACCACAGAAACCTCTTTTGTGTGCATTTTCAGTTTCATCCCCCAGTTTTACATGGATCAGGACTCGCGCATCCACTCACACATGGATTTTTTATGAGAACTCATCGATTTATGTGCAAATCTCCACAACAACACAGAACCTGCAAATATTCTCCACATTTCTTTTGCTTTTTCATGGCAACATGTTGTTTTACGCATTTTACTTCTAAATTATTACAAAATATGTGCTAATTTTGAGGGATGCACTGAAATTATTTTCGGTCATGTTAAAAAAAAAAAGAAAAAAAAAAAGTCCGAAACCAAAAATGCAATTTTTTGCCATTTTTGGTCGAAACCTTTCAGTGGCCAAATATTTGGTGAATCCCTAAAAAATAGTAATCCAAAAATAAATTCAGCTAAATATAAATCACAGACATCCAGATGCCTTCCGGACCTCTCCGTTCAGACTGTGCTCTTAAATTTTTTTATTTATCTACTGTTTTGCATTTCTACATTAGTGCGTTTCAGAGAATTCCATATTTAATTTAAATTTCTCATTTAAACAGGCCTACGGCCGCCTTGTATTAGACAGCCATTCTTTTCCAGAAGCATATCTTGAGTGATTCTCTTGATTTTCGATTTTTAAACCCCAGTAGTTTTATTACTGTACTATAAATTAAAACTAGAAGAGATTGTTGACCTCAGTCGCCGTCCAATGTCTGTTTTAAAATAAGATGCTGATGATGAACAATAAATGACTGAACTGTAAAAATGATTGATGATTACACCTACATTTTACTGTATTTTTATTACTGTATTTTTTATTTATTACACTAATTTATTACTGTATTTACCTGTTTATTCCAAAGAAAATGCATGTGCATGAATTGCAGTACAGTCTGTAAGGGCTTACCTTCATATTTTAAGGGTAAAATATGATAAATTGAGTTAAAAAGAAATTAAAATGTTTTGGGAGCATATTTTAGGCATATTTTGGGTTTACACAATAAAAATAGGCAAAACACAACAACACGGTTTTTCATTATACTCTGGTGCTCTTGGAACGTAACCCCCGCGAATAACAGGGGATTACTGTGTAGTTAAATAAAAGTGTAAATAAAAAAGTTTGGAATGATGCCATAAAACTATTTTCACATCCATTTATAAATTCTAATTTACACAACTGACAATCAAGGACATTTATCCTGTCATGCTATTAAGTAAAGCAGGATATGGCATCAGAAAGAGCAGACGTAACCATCAGTGAAACTGAGTGACAAAACATCCTGACACATGGCTGCCTTAAGAAAGAGGAACTAAGAAACCGGGAGTTAAACTACTCACATTGGTTCATGGCCACATGTCAATTTCCATGGTTTTTTGGTTAGCTGTAAGGATCACTCTAACGCCTTTAATTTAAACAGACAGTCATTTGATTTTCTGTTTTTCTATTCATTTCAACAAGCCTTTTAAAGGCATTTTTCCTGAAAACTGCTGGGATCCATTCTCTTGCTCATCTTTTCTTTAGCTTTCAGCAGTCTTTATTGATAATTTTTTATAAATCTGTTTATACAGGCAATCTCACTACAGCTTTTTAGATGCGTTTTTGTAGCAGTTTGTTACATCACACCCTCTATTATAATTTTAATTTATTTGGGTTCAAGGACAGTGTTAATTCAGGCATTTACGCACAAATACAAATTAACAGATTACTAAAAAACATATATTTGTAACTTTGTATATATTTTTAAATGTAACCTCCTACTTTGCTGACTATACTCTGTGGTGTCTGGTATTAAACAAGCTTACATGTATCTAATTTGTGTTGCTGACATATTTCAGTCAAGGTTTAGGAGTTTAAATATTCTTCTTTTAATAATAAACTATTTATCTAACATGCAAATGAAAGTGAAAGTGAAACAGACCATTCTGTCATATGTGAACACACTACAGCACACAGTGTGAACAGCACGAAATTCAAACTGAAGCAGGGGGCAGCTACGAACACAGCGCCCGGAGGGCAGTGTGTGGGACGGTACCTTGCTCAGGGAACCTCAGAGGTGCCTAGTGGTCTTTGGACCGCTTCTGATCGCAGGGCAAATACCCTAACCACCAGGCTAGCAGTGCTACTCCTGGGCGGATGTTCTTATACCTTAGTCTCAAGGGTAAAGACCTACACTGGGAGAATTTCTCAATTAAATGCACACATGTGCAATTGTTAACGGAAAATTCTTACTTAGTTTCATCCTCTTTCATGCTGATATCCTCATCTGACGGCAATTCATCCCACACTGGAAAAAACAAGAAATGTTTATACTTCCTGTAATGAGCGCATGAGCTGGAGTATTTATTGCAGAAAGATCATGGTATTGCATTGAGTTCTCACATTCGACAGTGTTCCACCATTCCATCAGACTGTCCGTATCCTGCAATTCAACACCCATTAAAACAGTCAATAAGGAGATGACATATATTTAACCTGTAAAACATGGGACTAAACAAGGGTCTACCTACAGTTATTACATCCCAAGACACAGATGAACAAGTTCTTTTGAACTGGCATTTTGATATTTTGAGCTCATCAGGTAGTTAAATAAAAGCTTATTTGAAAAGGCCTATTTATAAGGATGGTGTTGGTCATTCTCTAGCCATCAAACAGTAGTCGACAGTGGTTCTGTGGCTAGAAATGGACCAAACACTTTTGGATGGTGAGCTATTCTCAAGCTGGTAGCCACACTAACATGTCTAAAAACCCAGACACATATGCCTGACACCAAGTTATGCTATACTAGTAAACAGTAAGCACCAGTCTTGTGGTCAGAAAATAACCAGTAATGGACCAGGAATGTCATATTGTGCAACAACAGATGGGACTGTTATTGTACTTTGTTTTATCACTATCAGCTATATTAATAATCTAGTGATTATTTTTGATGATTAATCAAGTAATCATACATAAGCATATTTTTTGTCTGTACATGAGCATTAGTTTATTTTTCTGTATATTTTAGAATGCACTCTAACAGGTTGTTAGGTCCTGCAAATCCTGTTAAACGAAACTCAATCTGTCAACACTGCACTCGATAGAGATGTGTTAGTTGCGAACTAAACTTGGAAAAACGAAGAGTTGTTTGGGCATAGACATAGAATATTACTAGACTGACCACAGACACAGAATATTACTAGAATAGATTATAGATATTATATTACTAGATTAAAAAAAAAAAAAAAGATCCAAAGTGATTGTTCCCAGGGATGCACCACATCCTGAAATATGTGTATATATTTTAATTGGAAGCATTTCTGTCATGGCCTTGCTTTAAAGTCACTTTAAGTAAAAACTGATTGCACAGCTCTGCCCTACAATAAAATGTTTGTACTTTGTGTTACACTCGCAGTATGTGGCCACACGCTGTTATATTGTGTGACCTGGGAAAAGTGAATGCAGTTTCTCCCTGTCTGTCTATGTGTTTGGGGGCCAAATGAGCCAAATCTTCTTAGATCCGACTCATTAAAAAGAGCCGAAACTCCCATATCTAATCACGTGATAGCGTAGTACGAGCTGCAGGCTCGGTTGAGCATATCTGCACGTTATAAGAGCTCACTTTTCTTGTACTTTGTTATTTTAATTCTTCTCGGTTGTGAGGGGCGATCGCCATTGGCGACTGAAATGAAAAAAATAGTCGCAAAATAAATGATCTAGTCGCATTGGCGACCATTTTAGTCGCCATCTGGAGCCCTGTTCCCCTTTGTGAGAGAATTTACGAAATATCATTTAAAAAATACCTGTGAATATCTACCCATTAATAACTGTAAACTAATCACTAATCGAGTATCATTAGTAGTAGTAGTAATAGTAGTAATTGTGTCAAGCGGACATCAATAGATAATTATAATGGACATGCAAGGTAGGAAGGTCATAGAAAATACAGCAGTATGCAGGTGTTTCTATCACAGTCTGCAGGTTATTTAACAGTCATTCTTTATCTAAAATAAAATCTACTTTAGTTTCAGTGAGAAAGAGCACTGACCCCTTCTTCCTCTTCCTCTTCCACACCCTCCAGTTTCCTTTCTTCTTCGGGCATTCTTGCTCGCCTCACATCCATCTGCGAGGACATCCACTCAGCCTGAGAGAGAAAAGGGAAAAAAAAAGGAAAACTTTTGGTAATCCATGTCCAAATCAATGTTGATTATTACTTGATTTGTCACCAGATGGTGAAGCACATGGACAAGCACTCTATTAAACATAGAACATTTTTTACTTGGCGAGGTGTAAATCAAGTCATTTGATCAAGTCGTGACATACATTTGGACATGGTGCATCATCTGCTGGAAAACCTTTTTTGCACTACTGCTCTTATCTAATCCATCTTAAAGTTGCTACATTTATTTAGCAATGCATCATAGACCGCTGAGATTGTGTTTTCATTTGAGTCTGAGATGTCTGTGATAGCCATATAAGGGACTCAAAGTCAAAGCAGTGATACAAAAAGGGTTTTTGTGGAAGCTACATTTCACTTGTGAGCAGATGAAGCACCATGTCCAAATTTCCATGTATAATAGTGTGCATGTCTATGTTCTTCATCAGCTCACAAAACCTTTGTGCATTACTGTATTTAGTGAAAGCAATGCATCATAGGTGCCTGAGGTCATGTTGTCACTCTGGAGTCAAATCTGCCATACCCATTTAAGGGACTCACGAGACAAAGAAGACTTCTGAATGAAAATAGTCACTCTATTGTATGCATGGGAACATTTCCTCCAAATCTCACCAGATCCTCTGGACTTTGAGGTCATTGGGGAGCCAAACTACAAATATTGCCACATGCAAGATAACACTGCTGTGCACTGAAATGAGAGAAATCATAGGAGTCACAAGCTCACCAAATTCTCCAGGCAAACCAGCAAGCTTTATTAAGCTGCTCTGGAAGTAGTAGCTTCTGGTGTTTCATTTGTTGTCATTTCATTGTACAGTAGTGTTCATTTGTTTTATAATATGTATGTAGTACTATACAAAGGATACAGGGTCATTTGGGAAATATATGTAGGATAGGATATAAAACGCAGCGCATATGATCTTAGACCTGGAGTTTCTAATATGGGCAACTAGAATGATTCTTTATAACTGCAGAAATCTATTAGCGTCGTCTTTAAGTGACCTATGACTTCAATACGATTAAAATACTACTATTAGTGTCTGTCATATTACAGATATTAATTCTTGTTGTCATACAACTGAGGAAGATTAGTAATTCTAATAAATGTTCACAAATGACAAGTTTTATATTTTTTTTCCACCCACACACAGAATAAGTAAAGCGTTTTAGTTTGCGTCACTACAAACAATGTAAGAAAATTCACTCGATATACAGATGCATCAAGTGTGGAAGCAAGAAAGTAAATACAGGAAGAAAGTGTTCTGGGTTAGTGCATATTTCTGTGGGCTATGCAATCTGACATGGATTTTTGCTCATAGCCATAAAGTGCTTTATATGGTAGAATGTGCTTTGTGTAGAAACTGCTGCCTAAAATCACAGAGACATTCAGTTAATACCTCTGCTAATGACATGTTAAACTAATACAACAAATAGTACTGAAGGTAACAAATTACACTGTCAGATCACTGTCAGATCACTCTGAACACAATCAGACTTAACCGTAATCCTTCATCACCTGGAAGGTGATCTGCTTTTTCTCACACAGTGAAACCCAGATCAGCTTCAAACACGCGGAACAAGTTTAAGCACATATTACTGGGCCATAAGGTATTTGGCTCTTGGGTGGCTCGCATGGTTTTGCAAGCAACCTTGCAGGTTCTACAGACAAACAAAAGCAAAGGAAGAAACAGCAGTTCCTCTAATGTTGCAATACTGGCTAAATAGGCTGTATGAGTGTCTGAGAACAACAAGCCACATTTATTACCACCAGTGACTAATTGAGAATACTATTGTGGGTGACTGACTTGCTTGTTTAAATAAAGGCTGTGTTTGGATACCTTAGCTGCTTCTGAAAGGTAGAAGTCATTGGAGGTAGCACCTGGTGGATCAAGGTCCTCAGAAAAGAATGCTTCATCTTTAGCCTTAAGGGTAAAACGTGAAAAACAGTGTAAGAAGTGAGGAAACAAGCAGCCAAATACTGGCAGATACATATGTTTACACATGAAAACAACACTACCTGTGCCTCTGTGCGTGGAGTATATGTGCTTCTGTCTTTATGTGGCTTTGTATCCTAAAGACAAATTACATCACAATTCTGAGCATATCTGAGATGTCAACAGTGCACAGTGACAAATTACGAATTTCTTTAAAAGCTGAGCCTATTTAGTCCAAATTAGATTGAATGGAGAGTAACACAGAACACCTTTGTCCTTAACAGTCTTAAAAATTGCACGTAAACAGTTGCATTTTGTGTATTTGTATGCGTGTGCAAACATTAGAACAGTAAATGCAAAGTCAAACTGCTGTCAAGTTTTTTGACGTTTTGTTTTTAATACTTCTGTAAGGACTGATTAAGACTGGGAATGCAAACGGAGGTAGAGAAATACCGGACTGTACTCCTCCCTCCAACTCTCAGCATCCTCATAGTCCCCTGCTTTAAACAGATCTGCTCCTTTGTCTGGGGTTTCTGAAGCCTGCAGGTCCTAAAAGAGAAGTGCATTTCAGATCTGCAGGTTTGATTTCAGTACATCATCTACACGTGTAGGAACAATAACATATAAAATATTCAATTTTGATTAAACATAGTAGAATGTAACCTCTGAATCTCTGCGAGACAGCGGCGGAACCCTTAGAATAGGTGGCTTCTTTATCTACAGGAAATGGAATATTGGAGAAGTTACTTTTGTAAACATATAAAAACCTGGACATCTTTTCAAAAGAGAAAATGATTAATCAAGTTAAAATACCTCACTATTGCCCTCATGTCTGTTTAGTTCTAAACCGTCACTGGCCTTAAACAGATCTGCACCTTTCTGTGGAACTTCATCTACTGAGCTCTGAAGGCGAATGAAAACATTAAAAATGAAATACAACTTTCCACTTATCAGTTAAAAAGGATTTTAAAAGTAAAACACAAGGTATTACTTTTGATCCTTTCCGAGGCAAACGAGGAAGTTTGAATTTGACAGGTCTCTTCTGTAAAAGCAAGCAAAAAATAAATAAAAATCTATAAATCACAGTTGACTCAAACACATACAATATACTGACAAAGCAAGGTCATGAAAGACTCACAGGTCGACAGTCCTGCATTTCTAGTCTTCTGTCACGGTCATCTATGGATGTGAACTGGTCAGCATCACTTGGAAACAACAGCTCATCCTGGTAACAAAAAAAAAACCCTCAATTAAAGTTTACTCTTTATATGCACATTTAATTCATAATTTTATGACCAAACAAGTGCTTAGATAAAAACACACAAAACCTTTGTCTCCCATGAAGGTGTGTACCCAGTCGCACCCTCTTCCACATTTGGAGTGGTACTCTGGGGGAAAACGGATTGCGTCAGAATTTGAGCAAAAAAGCTTCGTCATTCTGATCAAACATATTTCATTTCTATCCTCAGGCACATTATCTGCAAAGCAAGTCATTGCTAAGCAACCAGAATCATTACTAATTATTGTGTAAAAATACAAAGAAAATGAATAGCATTCAAACGTAAACACTATTATATTTGTTATATAATAGCTCACTTCATATGTTCCAGAAAATTACATGCGGACATCAAATTCTACATAGAATTTCAAAGAATTCAATATAGTAAGTCTATGAAAAATACCTTTGATTCATCTACAAATGCGAAACCATTTGTTGTCTGTGGGTCATTTTCAAACATTTCCTACAAAAAAGACCACATCTTCTGATCCCTCCATTCTACAGTGACAAACTGTGCAGACCAAAACTTTATGCATATTGCTTAGCATCCACAATAAGCAAAGTGAAAGAAATGTTTTCACAACAAATTTACTGCACAATATAATGCGGGAGGCACCACAGGTTTCAATTTCAGTGGTTCTCTCTGTCAAAAATAAATCTTATATTTTAATTGCAATACATGATACAAAGTCCAGAACAAAACTAAACCATAATACAGCAGGCGTATAAATACCGGTCTGCAGTCTTTTATTTTTGGTGTGAAATCCTCAACGCCACCCATCTTTACATCACTTCGCAGTTCAGGCACTTCTTCCAGCAGATCTTCCTATAGGACATGAAATGTATTTTTTCAAAATTTGATCACCATATATGTAACATATTCAGACACATAACACAGAAAGAGAATTGGGTGAAGATGTAGGCAGCACCTGGGCACACAGGAGGGACAGTGCAGACAAGAATACAATTTACACACTTTTCCCATAAACCCAAATGCAGTTAGTTTCCCTTCCAACAAAGTAGACAAAAGTGGCAAATGTGATTTGTTGTACCCCTCATGTAACTACTTTCATGATTCACTCTTAACTGCACATGAATCATGGTACAAACCTTGGATGCATGCAGAAACGAGGAATGGCGTGACCCATTTTCAGTAACATCATTAGGTAACTTCTGCGAAATAAGAAACAATGACGCTAAGGTTGGTGTCTAAACCTAAAGCATAACATTCGTATGATTATAGTTCTGACAATCACCAAACAAATAACATACAACTTTACCAAATTACCTTGGATGTTCTGTAGCGTAACTGAGGAACAAGTACTTTTGGTTTCTTCTTCTGTTGACAATAAAAGCCTGCATTAATTAATGCAAAGTCAAATCTGTATGAAATAATGAATGCACAAAATAGTGAAGAGTCAAACCTTCCCCGATCTGTTGGCCAATGCTGCACCGCGTTCTTCCTGATCGGATGAAAAAACCTCATCGGAAGGAACATCATGTAACTACAAGCAAAAATTCACCATTAGCAACAAGGAAGAATGCAAAAATAATAAAAATAATAAAAATAATAACAATAAAAGAAAAAAAAAAAACATTTTCAATCACCTTTGTACCCCAAGGCAATGTACCTCCATAGCCAACATTCATGCTATCAGAGTTTCTTTCCTAGTCAACAAAAGCAAAGAAAAAAGAAATGACTGATGTTGGGTGGGAAGCTGCTGACAATGTGTCAAGACAGATGGTGGTGAATAGCTAAACATGAAACAATCTATAATCTGTCTATATACCATTGGCTCTCGTCCAAGTGTTGCTGTCTGCGCAACCTTCGGCTCATCTCCAAATTTATCCTGAAATCAAACAACATGCGGCTTTTCATATGCCTTTTCAAAGAAATGGAAATCTGTAAAAGTGCACTAAACACCTGTAAAATGGACTGATGCATTTACCTTTGATCCTCTTCTAGGCAGTAATGAAGACCTCAGCTTCTTGCTCAATTTCTAAAAATAAATTAATATAAAAGTGCAGAAATGGCAATGAAAACTACAGCAGCAGCCTAGAGATTTTACAGTTGAAATTAGATTTTGTAATATAGTGGAACGTACCACTTTGCTTTGCTTCTTCCCAAGAGTCTCTAGGTATGGGGATCCTACAGATTCTGTATCGGCCTACAAAAACATGAATGAAAATCAAATGGCTTTAAACAGACCAAAATAAATGTGTGAATATCAATGCATCAATGGCTCACCCTCAAGGAATCCCTCCTCAGTCTTAATTTTCCAGTCTGGAAAAAAAAAAGCATCAAAAAAGTTTTATTGTGAAAATATACATTAAATGGACAAATATATAGGGTCACCTGCTCATTATATGTGTATGAGCTGGTTGGACATCCTGTTGCAAAACTAGGAGTACCAATATGGAGCCGCCCTCTGCTTCCCTTTCCAATCTTCTGGAATGGCTTTCCCTGACATTTAGGTGCATATCCTTGGGGACTTTTTGGTCATTCAGTACAAAGAGCATTTATGATGTCTGGTACTAATGTTGGACAATCACTAATGTCTAGGCCAATCTTATCAAACTGTCTTTAGAGGGCTCTCACTGAGCACAAGAATTCACAAGCTATTTTTATAGGAGAAAGGTGGCATCCTCGGACAGTGCCATGTTTAATGTTTAAAGTCAACAGTGCGACCCACATTACCCTTAATGTTTGGAGAAAATTGAGATTGTTTGGCCATGTGCTTGATTTTATACATGCTACCAATAGTTGTAGCTGAAACACAGCTGTTATTATCCAAACCCAATAAATAGGGTCATACAAAGTACACCCAAGGGCCATCTAATTCAAACTAGTGTGTTACTAGGTAGAAACCCTTATTCCCTCTAAACAACCTGAATTCTTTCTGCATGGAAGGAAGGCGCACAAGGTTTGTCTGCAGTTCATTCATGCTGCAAGTCAGATCAGTGGTATGCTGCTAGATTTAGATATGTCAAATATGTAGGGCAGTGTAGTAAAACGAAGGCACTCATGTTTGTGACACCACCTTTGCCATACCATGTGTAACATGGTGTATTATACCACTAAAGAATGCACAATGACAGCAACAATGCTTAGCACTCAAATTATGCTCAACATGACAATGTTTCAGAAAAACACATTTGCCACCGCGCCGACCAACCAAACGCCTTTTTCTGTGAATGTGGTTTCAAACAAAGAATGTCTTCCCGTAAGCTAAGAACTCCAGGGCTTTTGATGACTGATCTCGGATCAGATTACACTCAACTTATGATTACAACTTATGATTACTACATCTGGTGTTGGCAGAAAATTGTGTAAATCTAATTTTTCATTTAACCATTCCTCTAAGCTGTAGCCATATGATTCGATACTTATATTAAGAAGATACATTGGGATATTTGTGTATAATCAGTTACATACAGGCTTCCAGTAAGGTGAAAGTTGAGGGCTGTCTTCTGGCCAGTCTTCTACACATTTCTCCTGTAAAATACCCACCACACATCACCCAAAACACACACACACACACAAACAAAAAAATATATGAGTGATATTACCATTTTTTCTGTACAATTAGATTACTCATATCACACATTTTTTTTTATAATGACACCGAGGTTGAAGTTGAAATGCTCTGTACTACATTAACATGTATGATTTTGGCAGACACTCAAATCACACTACAGATACAGACAAAAACAATGTTTTACCAAAGGACTCTTAAAGGGGTCATGCGGTCTACTTGTGTGAAACTCCACAACTCCGACGCAACAGTGGTGTCACACACTACACAACCTTTTCTAAAGAAACTCATCAAGTCAGAAGTTTTCACTTTGGTGATGACAGGAGCCAGATGTGCTAAATACTTAATGCTTTTAAAAGTTATCTTACAAAACGTTGGTCCTCAAAATGATAAATACTGATGCCTGAGACATTGTATAAGCTGAAGTTTTTCCCCGCAATGTTTCTTGTTCATGGATCTATTTATATAATCATCATCAATGTTACACATAAAACATCAGAGGACATTTGTAGGTTCACTGGTATTATTGGAATAGAAATAAACTAGCTATTTTGCATTGTGTAGACCCCTGGACAAAAAATGAAAATTGATAGGTTAATTTCTGTAAAACAGCACACTTTAAAATAGCCACTTACAATAACTGTTGACATTTCAACTTTATTTAATATGTGAAGACTTAGTCATTCAAACCAACAAACACTAACCTGACCAGTAAGAAGGACGTCCTCATAAACTTGATTATTACTTTTATCCCCATCTGGCGTCTCATTCTGTCAAAAACAATAATTGCTTAATAAAAGTTTATAGACAAAAAAAAAAAATTCATAGACAGACCGACCAATGGAGAGCGGGAGAGACAGAGAGAGAGAGACAGAGAGAGAGAGACAGAGAGAGAGAGACAGAGAGAGAGAGACACAGAGACAGACACAGAGACAGACACAGAGACAGACACAGAGACAGACACAGAGACAGACACAGAGACAGACAGGCAAATCACCTGAATGCTGGTTGGAAAAACAGGAGTGTACGTGGGAGTTATAGGTTTAAGCGGAGTCCATGAGGTTGTAGAATGAGCAGGTGTTGATGTGGGAGGAGCAGGTTTGGATAAAGAACGTTGGGCCTGAAAAAGATAAATAAGATAAATAAAACTAATTAAACATTTGACTGAAAAAACATCTAAAACAGTTTATACTTACCTGACTAGAATTCTTGGGAAGCCTGCGTGGGGTTGGTTTGGGAGGACGTCTTCTGAACATCTGCAATACACAGACACATCACATTCCAATGACCATTCTTCAAAACAAGTTTCACCAAAACAAATGTATAAAATTTACCCCTACGTCTAAATGTACTTTCTCTTGTTTTTTTTAGTTTAGCTCTTTAGCTAGTGACTACTAGGGGCTACAATATTGTAGGGCTGGGCGATTTGGCCTAAAATCAAAATCGAACATTTTAACTCGATTACGATTAATGAACGAATGTTTTATTTATTTATTTATTTATTTATTTGCCCTCATAGTTCACTGACAAGTTGCTCAGTGTTTAAGCTCTCCATGCTCGACATGTCGGCGGAATAACGTAACATAACGGAGTGGGGTCACGTGACTCCCCACGCGGTAGTGCTTTTAAAGGGAAAGTAATCGAAATAATCGACCTGGAAAAATTTGATCACTTATAGGTTCTGAATGTCGATTTCGATTACTTTTCGATTAATCGCCCAGCCCTACACTATTGCCTTAAATAGTCATTATGTCATTATGCTTAAAAAGATATCACACTTGCATCAATAAATGTTAAGTGTTACATAGTGTTGCTTTCGTCAACGAAAATTATGACAAAATATCTTCGTCAACGAACATTTATCACGTGATAAAAACGAGACGAGACGCAGCGAAAATGATAATAAAATAATAAAATATATCATGTAATATAGTTGATGAATAATAACGAGACTAAATGTGGGTTACAAAATAAAAACTATGCTAAAATGTCTCCTTTTCGTTGACTAAAACGAGACGAGACGTTGGATGGACTACATCAGTGGACTACTTTCAGCGGTGGAGAAGTCTTTGACTGGACCTGACTACCGACTATGTGCTTGAAGCGAAATGCTCCATATGTGATTCAATTCCCCCCGAGTCACACGAAGGAGAAGATTTTTAGTACAATACTGTTGAATTTAATAACATCCTAACTTAATTGCTTAGTGAAAGGGGGAAAATCTGCAGAGACTGCCAT
>JBBPDB010099165.1:0-24771 GCA_037974465.1 Brachypetersius altus
AAGACTGACTGAACTGCAATAAATGGTGTTTTTCCAAAACTCTTCACCCAGTGCCACAGAGAAGAGGGCAAAAAAAAAAACACTGGGCAGTTTCTTCATCTTCTGTGCTGCTGTTATAGATTGTTCCATTTGCTAGTTATTTTCTGGCTTTTTCTTACTATAATTTAAATTATGTGTACATTTATTTAATATTTAAAATTACTTATAAATGTATTTTCAGATTTTTTTTCAACAATGTTCAATGGTTCAAATGTTGTATGGGAGGCATTAAAATACTCTGTTTAAGTAAATTCTTTAAAAAACATATTGGAATGGAAGTATTGCATTTCATTTTTTTCTGCATAGACTAGTCAGCGGCTGGAGTTAAGTTTTTACTTACTTATTGCATGTGATATCGCCATCGCAACACTCAATTACATGATATCGCATGTTTTCCTAATATCGTGCAGCCCTAGTTGGCACTATACATTTAGTCATAGCAGGTTTACATCAGTCAAATGGATGGTTGGTACATCCATTTGAATAGTGTGTGACTATTCAGAGATGGAAACCCAAAAACCCAACTGGGTTTGGAACTGGGTAATTAATGCTTCTGTATTCAGTTGTCTCCATTTGAGCTTGTGTGGCTTAATACCTGAGATGAATTTGCAGCTGTATCAGAGAGGAAATTTGACTTGCTGGAAAGGTAGCATTCTATGCTAATGCCACATCAAGTGATTGTGCTTTTCGGCATGATCCTTTCTTTTGCCAGTGTTGTCTATGGAGATTGCTTGGCTGTATGGATGATTTTATGCACCTGTTAGCAATATGCGTTGCTGACTTGGCCATCCTCACTTAGAACCAGTATCCACATACTTTGGGCTTTGTACTGTATTTGGATTTAACTTGTTCAAGCACACATTAGTTGTTTGACAGCCTTATTATTTGTTATTAGGAATTAAACCTAACAACCATAACAATATGGGCTACAATGTGTTAACGAGCCAGGAGGAACTGTTTTTAGTCATAAGTAACAGTGAAAGTGAATGTTACTGGCTCCAACATAACTTTGGAGAATGTTAGGTTAGCCTCTCAAGCTTCTAATCTGCTTTCAGCCTAGTCTTAGATGTACCCAGAGTAAGGCACATTTAGTTGGGCATTTATCCACACACTGATGCATTGCCTACTCTATTCACTCAGACAGTTTTCCTTCTATTTTATGGCACCACAGCTTGTGGATACCTCCATGACTAAAACTGGGCAATCCGGTTGAAAGCACTACATTGGTTAAGTAGCAGTCTGAGCTTGTCTTTCAGTGCAGCCAAGAAAGACTTTAACCTAAAGCAAGTCACATGGGCTGCAGATGGCCTGGCACAGGAACAAACCAACACAAAACAAAAGACAGGAACATCAAGTCTGACAATGCATCATACTTAATCTTAAGAAGATGCCCCCTTTTTCTGATCAGCTGCTCTACAGTTTAATCTTAAATTGACTAATTTTTATTCCTTGGTGGTTCTATGTGTACTGAATGTGCCAAACGTCTTAGTTATTTATAGACCATACAATAAAATAGCATCCCAACATTTTAACATTCCAACATCCTAAAAAATATTTTGGTTTTATGATGTTCTATAAGATCACCACCAACTGACTAAATTTACTTGAACAAGCAGGAAAAGTTAGCTTGCTAACAAGCATATAGACTTCTTGTAGCCCACACTGTAAGATGTTGTGTCATCCAAACTCATCAGAACAAATATCCTGTCAGTTTTCATCTTCTCTCATAAGGTGCTTTCAAAAGATTGTTTTGTCAAGGAGATATAAACACAGTATTCGCCATATTATTACAGAAATTACCAGAAAAAAATACCAGAAAAGATGAAAGCAGAAAAGATGAACCCTTTTATAATACAATAGTGGCTGCATGAATTCAGTAGTTTGACCTCCCTTTTTAAATACAGGTTTTATGAACATACTACCTATAAACAACATAAACTACATGATAAACTCCTTTATGTGATTTAATACTCTCAGTATGGACTACTATAAGGGAAATCGTTTTTTTGGTTTAAACCTGTCCATTTGATTTAGATCATCGCTCTCTGAATTTTAACATGTGTACTGAGTTACTCTAAGCTGTTAAATGCTTTAATAGGCAAGACCCCTTGACTATCTTCTTGACCCTTGGTTGGGTTGTTTTATCTGATCTGTGGTTTCTTGAACATTTGACCTTTTTCAGATGAAAAACCATTGAACACTCTCATTCACTTTTTGTAGGCACACAATTTTGTAGGCACACCACATTCTAATCTGACTAAGTAGTGTGTCTAATCTCCTGCTGTTTTATAAAGACTTACCTAATGAGGCATGCTTTTAGAGCAAAATACTTCCCTAATTAGCTTAGTTTTCACAATAAGGAATGGACATTTGTTCTACAAGGAAATAACAGTTGGCTGGGAGCGCACATTTCCCGCCCTTTCTGTCAGTGTTGAGGAGCTTGTCCAGAGCTGAGACCAGTGATTGTATGTATGCACGTGTAGACACCAATGAAACACGTCAACTCTGATCTGTTATTCTTCTATTTTGTGACCTCATCCTCCAAAACAATCACTCTTATTCCCAACGTCTTCATTAACTTTTTTTTTCTATACTGAGACTGTATTTTGACTTTATTTAGACTTTTAGTACATGAATGCAGTTGTGTGTGTCACGGCTGGTGGCCGGTAGTGGCCACTGTATTTCTGTTTTGTGTGTGTTTGGGACTTTTAAGTTGATATGTGTTCTTGGTTTGTGTCACGTGTCCTTTGTTTTCACCTGCCCTGAGTTCTGTCTTGTGATTACATCCTGTATATAGTCTGTGTTTCTGTTCTCCCTCATGTCTCCATCAACTTTCCTTCTACATCCCTGCCTGTGTCCTGGTTCGAAGTTAGTATCTGTATCCTGGAGGCCACCGTGCCTATTTAAGATTCTGTTCTGTTTGTTTGAATAAAAGCCACAGCATGGAGTTCTGCTTGTGTGCGTATTCCATGCCAAGAGGGGAATCACGAGGGCCAGTTCCGACCAGCCCTCGTGACACATTTGTTTATAAACTGAAGACACCATCTATTTGAAAGCACATAATAACCTTGTGCCAAGTTTTTTATAATGTATTGCAGACCTGAAATACAGGAATATATATAAATTAACAAATGAAATGAAGTTGACCTTCTAAATATGAAATATATTGGATTCATACTGTCTGCAATAAAATAAGTCTTTTTAAGAATAATTGTGGATTTGTTTTTTTGTTTTTTTTCATTTCCATACCATGCCAAATTTTACACTAGAAATTAAACAGCAGGCAAATCTAGTGTAGAATATCGTTAACTGTTTTGGGGAAACTGGGCTTTTATGTTGAAGCTACAGATTTAAAACCGCATATTTGACCAAAAGCTCAGACCAATTTATAACTTCTCTCACATCTATTTCAATTATATAAGCTGAAAGTTGGCTTTGACAGTTGGCAGCTGAGGTTAGGTTTGCTATTTCCCAGAAGGCTTTAAAAAGATTCGGTCTATCTCAGCAGGGTTTAAGAGAGATTCCAAAGGATTCTTCTCAACCGAAAAACCTCAGCCATAAACAGCTTATACGATGACTGAAGTGTGTGTGAGTATGTGTGTGTGTTTGCGTGTGTGTGTGTGTGTGTGTCCTCTCTACAAATCTCCTTGCAGAGGCAGTGCTGAGGGGGTAACAGGGAGCAAAACTGTCCAGTCGAGTGAGCAAAGCTTTGAACTGTTTTAATGTCAGATCTAATCCACATGCCCTGTGAAAAATATAGTTCATGTCACGATTCTAAAAGAAGTTGGTATTACTTTACAACAAGACTACCCATTTTTTTACACATTTCTTACACATCTTAAAATCATTTACAGCAATAACACATTTATAAAATGTGAGCTCACTATTGCTAAACAGTGACCCAGAATTATCTATACTGTTAAAGCTAAGACCTTACCAGTGATTAGCTCACCAATGAGTCTGCATTACACTTTTCACTGTTTTTAAACATGTTTATTACCTTATTGTTGACAATTAATTTACTTTTCAAATAAATTATAATTTCTCCACATATTCTGGATTAAACCATTTAAAAATTCACATTTTAACATTTTTGTAACTGAAAATGACAGATCAATTAAGAGAGAGGAAGAAAGAGAGCGAGAGTATGATTACATTTATGTATGAGAGAGAGTATATGTATGAGTGTGTGTGGTGGGTGGGTGTGTGTGTGAGAGAGAAGAGAGAGAGAGCGAGAGAGAGAGAGAGAGAGAATGAGTACATTTATGTATGAGAGAGAGGGTATGTGTAAGTGTACATGTGTGTGTGTGTGTGTGTGTGTGGGTGTAGGTGAGAGAAAGGAGAGAGAGAGAGAGAGAGAGAGAGAGAGAGAGATAGTGAGAGAGTGAAGCTGAGAGAGATAGTGAGAGAGAGAGTGAAGCTGAGAGAAAGACAGAAAGTGTGGCAGCAAAAACTGAGTGCTGTTGGAGTTAAAGTCATCAGCTGTCGCTCAACTTCATTAGAGACTTAATACCACATTGTTGCCCATCATGTCATGTCTTGGCACACACTCTGTCTCGCTTTCTGTGTTTTCATCCCTGTAGCTCTCCATCTAATCAGAGTCATAGAACCACTTATGCCATCCACTGACTTCCCTTTGCTTCTTTCCCAGCTGAGAGTGTGTGTGTGTGTGTGTGTGTGTGTGTGTGTGTGTGTGTGTGTGTGTGTGTGTGTGGGTAGAGAGGCTTCTTCAGTGGTAAATGCTTTAAGTAACACACACACATGCACACACACACAGACACACGCATACAGTTTCCTGGTGCTGGTGTTTCCCTGTAAACAATGATCACTGCTGGTTTCCATTTGCCATCTGATAGTGCTGATTTTTGAAGCATTTCATGCCTTGTTTAAGAAAACATAGAAATTGTGTAAAGCTAATGTGGCGCCACCCTTTATTCTGCTAATATGCTTTTGTCTCTGTCGTCCTGTGATTTTCCTTTAAAACACTGATTTGCACAGCCAGTATAGTGTGCAGGGGGTGGCGGGGAGTGTGTGCAGCATGTGTGGTGACTGGGTACTGTCATTACAGCAACAGCACTGAAGTAGTGATGTGGCTGTCAGCATGGAAACACGTTTCAGGGTCATTCACATACATACATATGCATGATGCTTATATCCAGGCTTTAAAAACAATAATTAAAGAAGAGTTCATTTCAGAGTTCTTGCAGCTGTATGTTCACAATTTCACACCACTCCAATTTCCAATTTGTCCAAACCTCTATAAACGAAACAGCACTGTTGTTCTGCTTTTGTGCCATGATGTAGTTCCGTCAAAGAAAAAGTGTAGCTTTACACTAACAGAAAGAGGCTCATATAGTTACATAGGATCTGAAACACAGTGGGGATATCCCTTTTTCACACCCTTTTTCTTACTCTGACACACACACACACACACACACACACATAACCCACATCTGCTCTATATCATTAAACAAAAAAGCCCAATAAAAACACTGAGTTGCCTCCACTCTTTGAGCAGCATATGCAGAGAGAGAGGTCTGAGTGTTTGAGGTCCTTAAAAAGTGGCGTTCCCCTCTCTGTGTGCAGCTGTAACAAATTGAGTGTCTGATTTTGATCAGTAGCATTCCCTAAGCTCTGCATTGCATTATGATCACACAGCATCTCTATGAAAGCACGCAGGAGATGGATGCATTGGGGCTGGGCATGCCAATATCTGCCCAATAGCTAACGAAGAAACAAGCAGATGTTTACCGACATGAACAAAGAGAACACAACTCTCCTCCCGAACAGAGCACTGAGAAATCCTGCATTTGAATGAAGCCACAAAAAGGCCAGACATTATGCGTTGGATGATGATGGCGATAATCTGGCATTTTGCCAGTTAGAAATGAAGAACAGAAAAGAAGCGTGGAAGTGTGTGAGGTAGGGAGCTGCAAAAGCTGCAATGCATTTAAAATCGGTTTGGAAGCTAGAAGTATTGGAAGAACTGGCTGCTGAGACACTTGAAAACTCTGCCAGTAGACACGCACAAACACAAAACATGGCGCAGCTGAAGCTCTCTCTCTAAGACATACACTCTTGTGTAAACACAGACAGAAGAGACTCTTCAACAAGTCTCTGTTCCAAACTGATCAAACTCAAGGTTTAGGGGCTTCATTTTTACATATGTGCATACAAACGCACACAAATATGCATATACACATGTATATATGGGTATTTGTGGTGGTGGTGGTGGCCTAGTGGGTAGGATACTTGCCTATGGACCAAGAGGTCATGGGTTTGAATCCTACCTTCAGCAAACCACCACTGAGTTCCTGAGCAAGGCCCTAACCCCAAGTTTCTCCAGGGAGACTGCAGTTAGGGATTGCAGTTAGGGAATGGAAGTTGCTTTGGATAAAAGCGTCTGCAAAATGAAATAAATATAGATGAATAAATACTCTTAGATGGCTTAGTTGTAGAACAATCAGAGTTGATTAGCTATGGCGTTTATAATCACCAGTGACGTCCTTCTCCAAAACCTGTCAGGTCAATACAGGAGGATGAGCACGAGGATGGGGTCCAGCACACACACACACACACACACACACACACAGAGAGGGAAACTAATACTTACCTCATTCTCATTTGTGTATTGCTTGTACTGACGCTCTAAAGCTCCACATCATCCTTTCACAATAACTCCAGATGTGGAGTATCTTGTTCTCTTTGTTCCCCCTTTTGCTTATAGAAAGTCCTTCCAAATCTGATCAGAAAATACATTTCTGATTTTACTTCTGGTCAGTTATAATCACACAGTACAGAAACACCAGACATCATGGACAAATTACTTTCTGGCAGTTCCAACCATGAGGAAAGGCACAAACTTAATTCAAGTATGGTGGGAAGAGAAGACGGATGAGAAAGAGGGGGCTCTTCTAACTTCATGGACTACCTTCTAAAATTCAAATAATTTACAGTCTTTTTTCCATGAACACCATTTGCAAGGCTGCAGAAAAGCGGTGGTGGTAAAACACTGAAAAGTTGTCAACCACCATAAAAAGAAGAAGAAGCCTACTGCTGCATGTAGCATGACTGCTCCATGTTTTTACCTTGTATTTTAGTGTTTTAACCCCCCCTCCCATTTTTTAAATTGTTATCTCAGTTTATTTAGCCTCAGTAACCTGTGCCCTTTCTAAACACGTGGGTAGAGAGGGTTATTTTGACGCTTCTTTTGTTTGTTTTCACTCGCTGCACGCTTCTAAAGCTAACCGCTAATGCTAATGTTTTTTTAAGCAATAAAGTTTTCTGATTGTGCATTAAACTGAGTTTAACACAAAATTAAAGTCTTCTGGGAGACTTTAATTTTGGGGGGCATGTTTAGGGTTTACACCATAAAAATAGGCATTTTAAGCATTTTGAATTACATAAATGGATACATTTTGAAATTACATCAGGTTTTTGCTGTACCTTAAATGTGTTAAGGGTGCATTACACTGGCATTCCATTGAATAATGGCATTATGTGAAATGGTCAATTGTGCAAAAATGTACTGATTTCTTTACATTGGTGGAAAAAGAAACCAGGGGTCATGATTTTTACAGAATAAATATAGCCATTTCATTTACCATCACTAATCACCAGTGAACTACACCTGTCTTAAGAGCTTTATATGTAATGTTTGTAACAATAATATAGTGGTCTATCTGAGAAATACTGGGAACTACTTTATCTTACTATGCCCTGCATGCACCTCTTCATCATCAATTATAACATTTTATTTAACGCTGGATGTAATGGAATAAAACATTTTATGACAAAATATTTTTTTTCTCAAACAGGAAATATTTTAACTCAAGCAAATGCTTATGTCAACCATTTCACAGGGTTCTGAATTTCAAAGACTTTTGATGTTTTAAAAGGTCTGAAGTGTCAACCAGAGCATCTCAGACCACTTGAGACCCCACCCTCAACCCCGTGTTTTGAACCCTGGCCTAAAGCCAAGACCTCAAGAATACCGTAAAACATTTTCAGGCTGTATTTATAACCACTTATGACCGTTTTTAGAGGAAGACTTTTCATTCCACCAGTTACTGTAATATACCAAAAAATGAAAAACTCACTAAAAACTTACTGCAAACACAATTGTAGAGCTGTCCAGAGTGCTGAACCACCTACAATAATACTAATTTAATTGGCAGAAACATTACCAAAACTATCTTACAGCTTCTACAAAAATTAAAACCTTCCAGTATTTCAGTAAAGTAATGCACAATGCACCTGGATGGAGTCTAAAGCACCACACAGATTCTGAGCTGAGGGTTTATTAATTAATTGTGGAACTGGGACTCATGTCAAAAAGTATCCACACATCCCTCATTAATTAAACTACTGGAAGTGGCACATCACACAACATAGTCAATAGAATGGGATGCACTAGAGCAGCCAATTGTAATTCAGAACTAGTCATATAACATCAGTATCTGACTTCACTAATGCTCTTGTAGGTGAATGCAGTCAGGTTTACACAGCAATGCTCCAGCTGTGAAGTAATTTGCAATAGGGGGATAAACATTTTTGAGGTACAAAGCGAAATCAAGTGAGTTCTTTTTAGCCAGAACATAATTGAAATATTTCCTTCTGTTTTGCTACATTCAAACATATTTTTGCATATTTGACTGTGGGAGGCCGTGATATATGATTAAATCAGGTGAGCGAGGGCATTAATAATCAATCCCATGCAGACCTCTTGTTCCAACATCTAGTGTAAACCCATCCCTGAAAAGCAGCTTTTATTTATACAGTAAAAGGGTAGAAATGTGGGATGAGCAGCTGTCTACAGACATAGTGTATAAAATACTGTATTGACATTATTGTATAAAATACTGGTAATAATAAAAATACATTTGAAATATACCTGAAATGTTAAGGGCTTTTTTTCTTGTCATCAATTGTTTACAAAAATTCCACTTCTGCCTCCACACCACCATGACAACACAAGGCCTGGCTTATTGATGGGCTGGATAAGCTGAGCAGCTGATGTTGCTGAGAGACGGCAGAGTAAAGTGTGTGAGTGCTGAAGTAAGGCCTGGTTGCTAGCGTAGACTGTGGTGAGTATGTCTCTTCATGCAGGCACAACATCAAAGAACTGTAAATCCATCAGGGTGTCTTAGGCCCAGATTTATGATTCCAGACAGTGACAGTCTGACAGTGACAAATTGAGTGAGATGGGAGAGGCTTTATTAGTGAGTTTTATCCGACAGCCTCTAAATTCTTAGACAGTGAAATAGCAATGCACCGAAGGCCATGACGCCACTGTTGGATAATGACAACTAGCACACTTTCTGAGCTTTTATAAAAAAAATTGGATGTGTCCTTTTCATTAGCAATTTTATTTTTAGAATTAATAACAATAACAATAACAACAACAAAAATAATAATAATAATAATAATAATAATAATAATAATAATAATAAAAGAATAACTTTTGTCTGTCGTACCAAACCTTTGACCTTTGTCACAGATGTACACACAGCGCTGTGTGATAAGAAACCAGTATTTGACAGAGAAGAGGGTAGTGTTTTTCATCAAGTGGATGTATTGTGACCAGCAGCCAATGTTATTTTGGCTCATGAAGATGTGGAACGAAAGAACTCAAGTGAAAAACATTCAACCGTCCCAACTGAACTACATAATCTATGTGTGTGTGTGTGTGTGTGTGCTAGCATTTGTATGCGTGTGGATGCGAGTATTTGTGTGGTTGAGAAGACAAAAGAGTTTGAGACCAGTGTGGGAGAACACCCCGTTCAATCCAACTCACATGTTGTGGGCTGACGGTGTTGTAGCCTAAGGTCAGAGCAGCAGCATGAAAACATTTTCAGACTCAGAATTTAAAAAAATCTCTGTGGAAGATTTAACAGGATTAAGGGGGTAAAGATATAGAGAGACAGCAAGAAAGAAAGAGTTCAGAAAAAGAGACATGGCAGGGCAGAGAGAAAGAGAGAACAAAAAAAGGCAAACAATGACAGAGGAAGAAAGTGAGAAAGTGAAAAAAAAGGGAAAGAGGAGAGGAAGATGAAAGAGAGAGAGAGACGAGTAAGTATGGAGAGGGAGAATGAATACGAGAGAGGGAGAGTGAGAGAGTTAAAAAGTGAGAAAAGCAGGACAGAAGAAAGAAAGAGAGCAGAGCAGAGAGCAGGAGATAAAGAGATAAAGAGAAAGAAAGAGAGAGAGGGAGAGAGAGAGAGAGAGAGAGAGATACAGAGAGAACAGGCAGGGTTATAAGTGAGAGAGTAGAAGAAATAATTACTGCCTGGGTGCAAGCAGGTCGGTCAGCACCCCTCTTTATTTCTCTGTAGAGGAGGCCATCAAAGATGTTTCCCTGCTCTTTCAGCCCACTGCAAATCAAAACAAAACCACATCCACCCACCAGAGTGTAGAGGAATACTATGGGTGATGGGGGCAATCAGATTTAAGCTAATCTAAGCTGAAATAAATAGAATTACAGCTGTAACGGATTAGAAAGAGAAAATCTAACTTAGTTTACTGCATGAAGAGTGTTGAGACTTTTGTTATGACTTTGTTTACATTCAGTGAACCCTTCACCACCACCACCACCACCCACCCACCTACACACATGCCATACTAAATCTAATCAGGTTTTCACTTTGAGATGACTTACCATGAAGAAAAGATCTGAGCATCCAGATTCTACAAGTGCTTGGATTGTTTTTATGTATCAATTCGTGGTTGTTAACCAGCAACCCCAGGGTTTCTACTGACTGTGCATTTCTTAACCATAAATAATACCCTCACTGACACTGATATCATACTAATATGATGTGTGGTCTCCACTTCATCTTCTCAGAGAATGAAAGCACCATTTAAAAGGCCATTTAAGGGCGATGTAATCAAAGTCATTTAAAGTGATTTGATGTGAAATGGTGAACTATAGAGAAACTTACCAATTTTTTACGTTGATTATGAAAGCAGCCAGAGGTCACAAACAGACTCAGAAGACACTTGGCCATGTCATGTTTATAATAGTAGAAAAGTGGGAAATTACTTTGTCTTGCAATGCCCTGCATGTACTTTCTACCATCAACAGTGGTATATGTCTTAGGTAGTGTGTGAATACCCAGAGGCACGGACAAAACAGCCCAAAAAAAAAGAAATATATATATATACATATATGTATATCAGAGGTGGGCATAGATTTTTTTTTTTTAACGCCGTTAATCTCTTTGAAATCTTGGCGTTAACGGCGTTAACGGTGTTAAACCCCGCCCCCCGGACAGAGAGAGCGAGACAAGTTTAAAACGTGCGCGAGCCGGAAAAGTCACTGATATATCAAGGTGAAATTCATCATAGCTTGCGTAGTGTTGACACAGCTCACTCTGTCCGGGGGAGAGACTGAGACAGGCTTAAAACGTGCGTGAACCGGACAAAAATGCACGGTTCGGATCGGATCAGTTTTCAGATCAGCAAAAAAAAGACGAGACAAATAAAACTTGTGCAGTTAACTGCGATATTTTTTTTATCGTACGATAAGAATCACGCGCCATTACCGCGCGTTAACGCCGTTAACGGCCCAGCACTAATATATATATCGATATATATATATATATATATATATTTGTTGACAGGAAGGACAAAACAAGCTTTAACTCAAACAGAACATCTTAATTAACTGAAGCAAAAACCCATTTCGCATCCCATCTAAGTTCGAAGACCCTTCTAAATTTTGCTGTTGAGGCATTGAGGGGTTTCAAGGCTCAATCATGGAGCAACAGAGACTTTGAACGCTGATTGTCATTTTGAAACCCTGTATTTGGAAACTGAGATGGGTAAACAAAGACGCAGTTTTGCAGAGATTTATTGAAGCTTTTTGAATTGAACAAATGAATTCAAAAGCCTTCGATATTATTATTCTTATCATCCATGGTTATCATCCATCATCTACTGAGGGTCTTGTTAACCTCAAACTCCAAAGATATTCCAATATACAACACAGCTAATGTTATGAGAGAGCACAAAGAGCGTGTGATTGGGAAAGGAAGAAAAGGAGAGAGAGAGGGAAAATGAAAAGAGAGCCAGTGAAAAAGAGAAAGAGAAACCTCATGAGAGTGCATAAAATCTGCTACATAAAACCACATATTAGAAAACAAATCCAAGCAGAGCCAGATGAAGTACGTGAAAAATCATCTCGAACGCAGCCCACAACCTGTAATTTTGTTGGCCTCATTAGGAAACAGACCTCTAGTTCCATCATTAACAGATTGCATGTGATCCCACTAACTATAGTCTTAGTCCTTAATAAGTTGACTGAGGGATATTAGGCTTGGTTTGGAGGTGAAACCTGCAGAAGGGTAGAGCTCCAGGAGAAGCTTTTCAATGCTGGCTTACAAAAGCATGACCTGAACATAATTACTGTGAAGCCTATATGCACTATATTGAGCTGTTGAGTGTAAATAGCCTCTTAGAAATTGAGACGTTAAAGAATAATTTATTGTAGTTAATGATTTAATTATATTAATAACTGCATAATAGGCCCATAGTGTTCAATGAGTAAACATTTAGCATAAGGAATATTCAATAGTGAAAGACATCTGAAACTAAAGGATGTGCCAAAACTGTACAAAAAACAGCTCACCCACACACTTAAGGGGTCATGGCAGGGATACACAATTTAGACACAATTGAGACAAAAAGTTGCCTTGGTCCTCTTTTTCAGTCATTTACAATGTGAGCACCCACACTGCTGACAGTGGAGCTTAGTGTGCGTGCACTGGAGTGTGTGTGTGTGTGTGTGTGTGTGTGTGTGTGTGTGTGTGTGTGTGTGTGTAGAGCTAGTTCCAATAGGCGGGGGTTGGGATGCTGTGGTATGACCCTACCTACACACATGTGTCCCTGGAAAAGTGGACAAGCCACAGGAGCAAAGCAAGAGAGCCAATGACCAGGTAGGACTGTCTTACTCCACACACCTCCTACACATTCACCCATACTCACTAAACACACAGTGAATAGACAGGGATTACATTTACAATCACACCAACATAATAGACCTCAAACACATAGACGCAAAGAAAATAATGAAAGGTTTGACAGCAAATGACGGGATTTTTTTAACCATTATGCACTATAGCAAGCTGATTCTTTTTCCATATTTTTTGGCTCATCCACAGTAAGGTTTCCATTTAGTAATTATTTAGCAAAGTGTGAAAAACAGCCTCCCTTCTGGAAATATACCACAACAATGTGCCTTTAAAAGTGGGTGAATGCAGCTAAATGGTGTACGTGTGGAGCGCTGTAGTCGAGTGCCCTCACTATTCACATGCTGCTGACAGCTCACAAAGCCACATTCACCCAACTCCATCTACGTGGGGCACATGACTGTTACGGTAACACCATTAGATTTCATTCTGAGTATTGCCTTAAAAATAAATAAACACAAGCAGGCTTATTTGAGAGTGATTATGTTTTAATACTTAGAGTGATAATCAAACAAACACTTCCAAGTTCACAATAACATGATAATTGCTAAAAAGGAGTGACCTGGTGGGGAGGAATGAAAAGATTGTTTTTCTCTGAAGAGATTTATTTCAATAAAATTAGATTTCACACTTTTTCATTGCAAGATAAAGGTACAAAAGATGGATTTTTCTAACCTTTAATTGTGGAGGGCATATTTAAAATGTACTCAACAACTGATTTAACAGAAAACACATTTGCACAAATGGGTAAGTGTACTACAAACAACAGGACACAAAAAATTCAAAGATGTCCTCGGTTTCACAGACTCACATATGTCTTTCAGGAGGCCCTTTTAGAAAGTCTGTTTCACTATACAAATATAAAGAATTTTCTCAAAGGAAGAACGTCTTTTTCTTGCTTCCTCTACTGCCACCCAGTGTCTTGAGATGTTGCTGTCTTAGATACTGAGCTATTTTTATAGTATTTTTATAATATTGGACTATATTACAAACAGCAGTCTAGATATAGTATTATTGCAGTTGAGAAGTACTGTAATACCTAATGTCAAATCTCCTCACGAGCTATTTTTTCTTTCAGATTTTAATTCTGAAAGGATGATTTCACTACACTGCAATCGGTAAGTGTCTCCAGTTTAAAGTTACGTCTTGAAAAACAAGGATATAAAATGCATCTAGATGCAATGGAACATTTATTGTTCATTTACAGAGTTAAAGAAATAAGCAATAAAGCTGTAGGCAATATTCACAGAATACGTACATGAAATTAGGGCACTGACAAATACTGTATCTTAGAAATTGTTCCACTGTGTCACACACTCGATCAGCTCTTTTGGTTCTACATGTAGAGGTTCTAACTCTGGCCCAAGAGCATCTGAATCCAGCATAGTTTGATTTAACTCATCAGTTAATTGTCAGGATGAGTGAGAGTGTTGTTTTTTTGGTATTTTTCCCCAGTTTTCTCCCCAATTTAGTCATTGTCATACCCTTGAAATGTCCCTATGGAACATCACTGGATATTTTAGTGGTCTCTGTAGTGTTATCTGATTTCATGTTGTCCATTAATGCTCTTTTATTGACACCACTGAACACAAAACAATGAAAATAAAAATTACCAAAACAAATGAATGAATTAAATAATAAAGTGACATATCTCATTTAATTATTTTAAACACCTGATACCATTTGTTTAATAATTCTGGCAGAATTTAAATTATTTTTGTAGAGTTAAGTCTATTTATATAGTGCCAGGGTGAATGTGTAGTATATACTGTAACATTCCAATAAAGTAGGGTGTGCTTTAAAAGGAAAGGTGAAACATATTTTAGAAAGGATTAAAAAAATGCGCCTTGTAAATGTTTAATATAATAAAACAGTGAGATTCTTGAAACTTTTTAACAATAGAAAATAAACCTTCAGAGCCTTGAGGACTCAACAAAAAAATATCTAAAATAGTATCTAAAATTGTCATCGACATGCCCACATACGACTGAAGGGATTCTGGTGACATCTTAAGAAATTCATTTTATGAGCAGTGGGAGCATTCTTGTTCTGTTATCAAGCTGTCCAAAAAACATCATTTGCTGCTTCTCTGGGAACCTTCAAAACAACATTCTGACAATGTTATATATGTATATCCTTAAACTTTATAAGTAATTTGGGGGGGAATTCTAAGGATGCAGTTTTGTGACCAGTGGGGCTGCAGTTGCAATGGCAAGTTATGACCAAGGACACTGTTGTTAAATATCATCTAAAAGCCATTCCTAAAATATAATGTAATATCCAGCACATAAGCACGTTTGTCCTTTGCAATGTCCTTTGAATGTCATGTCAAGTTACGAGCACCGCAGCACCATGGATATCGGTTGCTTCATGTCCTCTTACTCTCATCCTGCCGGTTAATTTTGCAATGAATAGACTAAACCATGTATATACATTGCTTAATGTTCTCTGAGCTTGCAATCTCAGCCTATGATCATGCATTAACATTGCTTGATGTCATCTGACACTTATTTTTGCAACATCAGATTATACTGAACACAAGACCATCTTTGTCTGTTACTTAATGCGCTCTGAATGTTCTTGCAATATCAAGTTATGACTGAATGCAGGGCCAAGCATATCTGTTGCTTCATGTCCTCTGAGTGTTGTTTTTGGCAACATCAGTTTGTGACCAACATAGGAGCATGTAAATCCATTACTTTGTGTCCTCTGAACATAACACAACACCCTGTATGACCATTTGAATGTCATTCTTGCAATGTCAGGCTATAACCCACACATGAACATGTATGTTCACTGAATTTTGTCCTTTTTTGTCCAGTATCAGGTTATAACAAGCACCTGACCATATTGCCTAATATCATATAAATAGCATTCCTGCAATATCAGGTTAAGACAAAACCAGGACTGCTGAATGTATGTCCTCTGAATGTGGCTCTAAGTAAATCCTCCAAGGACTGGCTGAAAACTAAGAAATGGAGAGTCCTGGAATGGCCAAGTCAAAGCCCAGATATTAATCCCACTGAGATGCTGTGGGATCACTTGAAACGTGCTGTACACGCACAACTGTGTTCCTGTGGTTTAACTGTTGAATTCAGGTTATGACCAACACAGGACCATATTGCTTAACCTCATCTGAATGCCACTGTTGAAGTGTCTGTGTATAAGAAACACAGGTGTGTGTTTGTATGTCCATGCATGTCTGTTGCTAAATTTCGTCTTATTTTTGCTCTTATAATGTCAACATAGCACCTTGCCTGTCTATTGCTTAATGTCCTCTAAACATTGTTCTTGCAGTGTCAGAGCAGGACCATGCCCGTTCACTGATTAATGTCCTCTTAATAGAATTTTGCCACATCAGGTTATTACATAGGACATGTCTGTATGTTCTTCTGTGTTTATGCATTGTTATTCATGGAATGTCAGATTATGCCTATGTTTATAATAATCTGAATACCATTCTTACAACATAAGGTTAAGACCAATGTTATCCACAGTTATTCTTGACTGTTTGTTGCTTAATTTAATTTGAATATCATTCATGCGACATCAGGTTATGCCTAATACATGACTATATTTGCTCAATCCCAAGAATGTTGTTCTTGAAGCATCAAGTTATGACAAACACAAACGTATGCCTGTTACTTGTCATGGGACTATATTGCTCACAGGATTGTGTAGGTCTATTATTTAATATCCTCTGAACACCATTCTTGAAACGTCATGCTCTGTCCTAAACAGAATCACTGATGGCTAAAATCATCTAAATGTCGGTACAACAATGTCAGATTATGAGAAACACAGGATTGTGTATTTCTGTTGATTAAAATCTCACTGTCTGCCTCAAATGGGAAAACATACTATCCTATGAATTTTGCTCTTGCACTGTTAGGTTATGACCAACACATGATTATTTATGTCTGCTGTTTATTGTGCTCTGAATGCAGCATCAGTTTCAAACCAGCACAGTAGATTTTTTTGTAGAATTAAGCCTATTAAATAAGGGTCATAAGACATATGATGTACATGTTCAAAATGTAGGTGTACATTAAATGACTGTTTTGTGTCTGATAAACAGGCATTTATTATCCAGTTATGTGTGTACAATTCCAAATGGAATAAACATTGTAGTCTTTGGGTGTAGAATCCAGAATTTCAGAGCTTACATTGCAAACTAAAAGGGAGTCGTGAGCCATTTATGAATATGCCAGGAGAATGTATGTCTTAATACAATATCAGGTACATTTGTTGTTTAATGCCTTTTGAATATCATTCTTGTAATGCTAAGCCATGACCAGTACACAAATTCATTTTCTACTTTTGTTTATGCACAATGCACAATGTTGCCCTGGGCTCTAAATTGACCACATCTCAATTCAAGCAGGCAGCTCCACCACACAACTTACAGGACCTATAAGATCTGCTGCATGATGTCAGATAGAGTTCTTGCCTCAGATATCCAAAGTTCTAGGAAGATTAGCATCATATAAGGCTGTTGGTCATAATGTTGTAGCTAATCTGTGTATATTTTTCATGATAGCACTTGATTACTAGGCATAATTCTACAAAAATGGTTTGATAAAAACTGCCAAAATTAAAAAGTTTGGTCACCCCATTAGCAAGAACAATAGTTAAACAACTGAAAATATACTTAAAGTTGTACATCTTAGTATTATTAACAAATTAATTCATGCTGGTTTTAAAATTTGTTGTGTTAAAAGTTTATTCAGTGATATCACATGGATCCATCCTTATTGTTCCCCTACAAATTTACAATTACACTATAACTTCCATGCCATAGATTTAAAAACATTTAGGCTCAAACAATGTCCCAGATATCAGGCAATTTATTCCTAATCACTGAATAACTACACTGTCTGGACAAATGTTTGGAGACACCTGACCATTACACCAACAGGGATTTTAATGACACTGCATTCAGGAACATAGATTTTAATATGGAGTCGCTCCCCCCTTTGCAGCTATAACAGCTTCCACTCTTGTTAGAGGGCTTTTTAGAAGAGGTGTTGGATGGGGTTAAGATCGGGTCTCTGTACGGGCCAGTTGAGCTCTTCCACACCCAACTCATCTAACCATGTCCTTATGGACCTTGCTTTGTGCACTCTAGCAGTCATGCGGGAATTAAAAAAGGTTCATCCCCAAACTGACCCTTACAAAAATTAACCATGGTTTACTATGATTAAATAACCATGGTTTTCATGTTTGAAGTGGTATATGTATATGTATGTATATGTAAACTATGGTAGAACCACAACTACTATGAAGTGCTATGGATAAACCATAGTAAAACTATGGGTAGTACCAAAGTACCATGGGGTTCCATAGTAATACTGCATAAAAACCATAGGAAACCATAGTGAAGGGTTGTACCCAGCCCAGCATATTTTGGTGTTTTCCCTTTTTAAAATGTAACATATTACATAGGTTGTCACAGTAATAAAAATAGATTATAGTTATATATTTTAAATATATTTTACAGCTGTGACCTGATACAACTATAGTCGACGCCCAAATTTCCTGGGAATTACGTTCCAAGAGCACCCGCGAATTTTGAAAAAATACAAATTTGTGATGGGGATAAAAAAATGCGTATAAATGCCTATTTTCTTAGTGTAAACCCTAAATATGCCCTCAAATATGCTCCCAAAAAACCCTTATATCTGTATATGCCGGACTGCCGGAGGTGCGTCACAGGGCAGCAGCCAATTAGCAGCAGGGAGAAATGAATAACGCTCTCAGATTGGCTACTTTCAAACCTCACGTCTCTGAGTACAGGGGTATTTCGCCATGCCAAGACGCCTTTTCGTATACACTTGCTTTGTGTTCTCTTCACAGTATTAAAAATGTATCCAGTTATATTTTATATGGAAATTCCGCTGAATTAGCTGAGTCATTAACAATCACAGGTACTGGTTGAGAGACACTGGAGGGTTAAATGAAGAGTCTGACCGTGAGTTGGCCGTTGTCTCCACCTCCTGGTGACGATGCTGTGCTGCGATGCCCATGAACCTCAGGTAGGTGTGGCTTCACAAATATCACATAGGGCTTAAACTCAGATGTACGCAGGGTCTTCAGGGCCTGACAAACACAACAGAACACGGACATTGAGATAAACTATGGTTGTTCATGAGGCATTGGACAGCCCTTGCGTGTATTTGATGTGTAGCGTGTGCAGTGCAATACAGACACCAGGTAGATAGTGTCTCTAAATCTGCAGAGATGAGAGACATGATCAGCCCTTATTCATACATCTTTGGGCTTTCTAGGTTGGTGTGAAGTTTTACTTGGACACAACGCGTAATAAATACATTTTCATGATCTACTCTAGGATGTAGGAAGAGCATCACTGTTCTGTGATACATGATGTTGGGAGTGAGCTTTATATGTACAGGAAATCAATAATATGATTAATCACATCTATAATAAAAAGTTGTTCTTCCATTAAATGCCAACTGTTATGCCTTTTAAATAAATGTAAAATCTGATTGTTGCATCTGATTAGTCTCCAACGTTATGGAATGAAATACAGTAAACCGTTTTTTGCGCGGGTTACGTTCGAAGAGCACCCGCGTATAGTGAAAAACTGCATTGTTGTGTTTTGGTTAGAAAATGCCTAAAAATACCTTTTTTTATAGTGTAAACCCTAAATATGCCCCAAATATGCCCCAGAACTCTTTAATGTCATTTTAAACTCAGTTACGGAGTTACCCGTATTCGCCTCTTTTATTTTAATTTGCTGTAATAAAAACGCAGGAAGAAGGACAAAACGAAAAACAAGAGAAACACTGAGACGATCCACAAGGAGATTCTGGTCTGCAGCGGCCACAGACAGCAGACGCAAGGGGAAATGGATAATCAGAAAACTTTATTGCTTAAGAACTGTTAGCATTAACGGTTAGCATTAGCAGTGTGCGTTAGCATTAGCAGCTTGCAGTGAGCCAAAACAAAGACTCGTACACAAAAGAAAGGTTGAAATAACTCTCTCTACCCACATGTTTAGACAGAGCACAGCTTACTAATACTGAATACACTGAGAAACTGTTGAAAATTGTGGAAGACACAGGGCAGTCACGCGAAGCAGTCATGCTATTATATGCAGCAGACTTGTGCTTGCACTCTACATAACATTCTCGGATATGCTACTTTTAAAACTCCCACTTCTAAATTCAGTGGTATTTCACTATTTCAAGATGCACTTTCTATATTTCTACAGTTATATTTTATATGGTAAATTAGCAAATTATATGTTTCTTGATAAATTAGCTCTAAAATGCTAAATGTATATAAACAGGGCTCTCAAGATGCCCCAAAACCTGCACGTGAGATTTTCGGCATGTGCGGCCGAGCGGGGGTGGGGTAGGTGTTTGTGGTTCGGTTTGCCGAACGCTGAGCGGGGGGGTTGCTGCGAGGCAACAGGAGAAGCACCCAATGTTGATGGTGGTGTTCAATGGGCAGCCTAGATTCTGCGTGAGAATCTAGGCTGCCCATTGAACACCACCATCAACAGGTGAGGCGTGTGAGCGTGTAAAGACAGTCAGATGCGTGAGAGCCCTGTGTATATATAAATATATTTATTGCCACAAAAAAAGCAAAAAAGGAAGATATTTGCAGTTTCTGCGTTATTGTGGGGATTTCCGCGTACCGTTATCAGTACAGTTCTCAGAAAAAATCTGCTGATCCATGTAAATGTGAGGGGTTACTGTATTCTCAATTAGAAATGAATGAATAATAGATCTTAAATGGTACATGATGCCTTAATGTCAACACCTGTACAGTCAAGATTCAAGAGCATTTAAATACCATTTAAAACATTCTAAGGGGACTGAGTTAGGGGGGCTGTTGGAGCCATTTTGAAAGCAACTAAACTGTCTCCAATCATTCAAACTCTCTTACCAGTTAATACTATAATCCAGACTACTGTGTCAGTGTTTATGCAACGAAAACGGGGTCTGAGTGCAGAAATGTTGTAGTTCCAAAATCCAAAAAAAAGGAACAAAATGCCCCTAAACTGCATGTGAATAAACCTAATTTCACTTTTATATCCAAGGAGCCTGAGATGGCAAACTGAACTGTCCTAACACAAGGTGTGAGTGGGGGTAGGACTTGGAGGAAAAAAAAGAATTCAATATTAATTATAATTCTTACCTCAGGTTGTACATCCACCAGACACATTTTGTTTTTGGCCAATACACAGCGAATGGACTCCAGGCTTGTCCCATACTGATTTTCCTTATACTCTCCATACTCAATGAATCTGAAATAATGAAGCAGATGGAAGCCATAATAAATACTTAATTAACGCTGACATTTTCTCACGTTATCTCTTGTGCAGGATTTAGATTAGGATGGACCAAAAGTTAGGGGGAACACACTTGTTATTCTGAACGTCCGCCTCAAAGGCTTGCTTGGAGATGAAATGGTACTCCACGCCCTCTTTCTCGTGGCTCTTCCTCGGCCGAGTGGTGTCTGTCAGAATCAAATTGCACAATAAGTGTCAGCGAACACTTCTCATCACTAGAGCAGAAGAAACTGTTAGCATTAACGGTTAGCATTAGCAGTGTGCGTTAGCATTAACAGCTTGCATTACGTTCATGAATTACAGCAGTGTGGATAAGACTCTGCCATTGACTCCCAGAGAATGGCTCATATCTGTCTAGCTCTTTGGTGCATCCAAGGCACAGAGGATTTTCTGAACACGAAACGCAAAAAGTGGACTCACGTGGAACAGCTACCCCATATCGATGAGGGTTCTCAGCGATCACCTTTTGTTTCAGTTCATTGATCCGAGCCCCCAGAGACCCTAGAGAGAGAGAGAGAGAGAGAGAGAGAGAGAGAGAAATACTGTACTGTGTCTCTATAGTTTATTTATTTAACAGTAATTCTATTTTTAAATATTAATTGTTTATAATTGTTTATAAACATTAATTTTAAATGTAAATGTATTCATTTGTATTAATACATGGACAATAAGAAATTATTATTACGTAATATATCAGGTGAAAATGATCGATACATTGACATTTAACTGAATTAAACCCACAAGTGTTTTAATGTTCTGTATATCTAAGACAGTTTAAATTTGTGCCACAAGGGGGAGACAAATCCCAAGTCAGAGGTCATAGTTGCACTTTATTTGCTCCTTTTAATGCTCAGAGCTCAGACTCAAACCCACACACACACACACACCTCCTGTCTGAACTTGGGATGAACTTATTTTACAGTGTGGTCTGTTGTCCAGTGAGTATGGCTTTATATATGATAAATTCACTGCAGGTGCTGCTTGATAACTTTTTCTTTTCCATATTCCTTATTTAATAAAAACTGGATCAGAGCAAATTGTGTTCGCTGGTGCTAATATTAACTGAAAAGTCTGTGACAAAACCATTCTTCAAACTCAGTGGTTGTTCAAAAGTTCCCTACAGTGTCTCAGCTTGGCATAGCAACATCACTTTATCACTTCCACAACAGTGCAATATATGAAGTTCTTACGCTATCAGTATTAGTGTACTAACAGACCGAGGAAATATAAATGACATGCGTAAGAATGAGACAGTCTTACCGATTAATACGACCAGCCGGGGGTTTTCGGAGGGCTTCTGCTGGTAGCGTGTCACTTCCTCATAGGTGTGGAACTCAGAGTCTGCAGGACGAGACTCTCCGGGGGAACTCCGATCCTTGCGGCTCAAACGGAAACTTCTCCTCAGAGAAGCTGAAATCCGTTACAGTACAATGTGATAAGGACACTTATTTGAACTGCTTTGCAAAATCACATGGGCTTAGACGAAAAGCACAAAAACATATGGGTCAAAGGACACGTGTGACGGGTGGGTATCAGAGGAATGTGAAGATTAAAGGCAATCAGGTCAGTGTAAACGTATCACCAGTCTATTCTGAACACTATTTGAGCTATTGCTTGATCGCTGGCAAATGTTTCCTCACACAATCTCAGAATAACTGCATTTACTTTAAAAAAGTGACCGCATTCAATAAGCCAAACGGCCCACACATCAAAAACACCACTCAGGCTGAAGTAATGGGGAGTGGTACCTGAATAGAACTCCCAGGAAAAGGCTTGGCCACAGGTGGGCGCCACTGCCTTACACTTTGGAGAAACTGCAACTAGTGTTAGATCAGACACGAGCAATATTTGGACCAACAGCAGAAGCTAACAGCCATGCTTGAAACTGTCCACAGCCAAACTCCTCCTAGCTAAAGCAGCCAGCTCCCCAAAGCACAAAGTGACAGAAAGCTTCCTCCACACACACACACACACGCACACACACACACACACACACTGAGAGGCAACAGCCCAAGCAGACAGCAAGGCGTCCAGAGTCACACAGCAGGGCGGTGAGTTCTGGAGGAACTACAGGCTAAGCTGGAATGATGTGTCACAGTGTGGAAGTGTGTGCCAGGAGAAACTACAGTTAAGCCTCAAAGTGCATGAGCCATTCACCTTATTCACACTGCAGTGCTTCAAAGTAGCATTTTTCCATCTGCAGTATAATTACCAGGGACAATCATTTCCCCCCTGTACTAACGCAAGCCCAGAGAACCTGCGGACTCCAAGCACTGGGCAGTTGCTGCATCTTAGTAAACGTTAATGCAAACTGTGTATTTTTGCAGAACATGTTCATGAAATCGTCAGTTAATATAAGATACGTTTAATTCATTTCTTCAGAGATCCGTCTAGGTTTCCAGAGGGTATTTCACGACAGGAGCAGTGATGTGTGTGGAGCATATGGCTACCAGAAGAGCAGCCGGAGCTAACCTTTCCACTGTGCTGCTCAGAAGTAGCTGTAGACTGCATTGGTTAAATATGTCAGATGTTTATTCATGCGCATCCTCAGCTTCAGAATTAGGAGTCAGTGGGTCTATGTTCTTTTGAAGCACAGGGAAAGGTGATGAAATCACTGTCTGTGCTGTTCAACAGATGGAGCAGACAGAGATCAGACTGAAACTGGAATGGTCCTTTAAGACACGCAGGAAACCGTTCATTAGTTGGTCGGCAGCAAGAGGGAAGTATCATTTGCACATTTTTTGAGGCTTGGAGGACATATCCAACTTTTAGCTCCACCCTCCACAGCTGTTGGCAAGCTAATCACCCCGTTACCGTCTGATGCGTGTAATGAACTGGTAAAATGGCTGCCATGCGCGCAAGGTGAACACTACACCCATTGTGCTTCACAGTCACACCACAAAGCATCAAATGCCAAAGCCACATTCAGTTCAGTGTGTGTGTGTGTGTGTGTGTGTTTGTGTATTTAAACGTTTGCCTCACCTATGTGCTCTCCGTTGTCACTGCCTTCACAGTCACAATCCTCTACAGGGAAAGGAACCAGGAGAGGAGAGCAGATGAAAAGAGAGGAGCAGAAAGGAAAGGAGAGCGATGGAGAAGAGAGAAGTGGAGGAGAAGAGGAGGAGAGGGAGACTCAGTGAGAAGGCGGAACATGTACAAAGAAACGGAAGCCATTTGATGGACTCAGTTAGTGGGTCAGTGCTGTGGGAAAAGGGGCTGAGGCTCAAAGATGGCGCACATTCACTACCTGTCAAATGTAATGAGACCCTCAGCGTTTCAAAACGTACTTTCATTTACATTTACGGCATTTATTCGACGCTTTAATCCAAAGCGACTTCCATTCCCTACCTACAGGGGGCAGACTCTTCCTGGAGCAACTCAGGGTTAAGGGTCTTGCTCAGGGACCCAGTGGTGGTGCTGAAGGTAGGATTCGAACCCATGACC